>BGPT01000542.1:183746-205783 GCA_003297045.1 Symbiodinium sp. clade C Y103 | reverse complement strand
GGCCAGAATTTCAACCAAAGCCTGGAGCGGGTCACCTTGCCATCGAGTCTTCAAAGCTTGAGTTTTGGCTTTGATTTCAACCAAAGCCTGGAGCATGTGACCTTGCCATCGACTCTTCAAAGGTTTGGTGCTTTCAGCCCTGGCGATTTACCACAGTTTTTCTGTGTGAGTTCCGCAACCTTTGCTTAGTTTGCTTCACAGGTTCCCTGATATTTCAGCAAAAGAGTTCCCAGGGGTTCTTGAAGCGACCATTCTTGGTTGCTGGAGGCACACGCAACTTTTGTTAAAGCATTCAATCGCTGAATGTCCCCACAGGGTGAGGATGTGGAATCCATATTGTTGGACGATATCGATATTTGATATTGAGATTGTGTTGATATACTATGGGAGATAGATGAGATTTGATTAGATCAGGTCAGATTTGATTAGATTAGATGATACGATACAATTAGATTAGATAAGATTTGATCAGATTGGATTACATAGATTAGATCGGATTAGCATAGACCAGATGAAATTGGATTAAATTTCATGAGATTCGATGGATAGATCGATAGGTAGATGGGCAGATAGGCAGATAGGTAGATAGGCAAATATACAGATAGGTAGATGGACCGCAAGACCGATAGACAGATAGAACGATAGATGCTAAACAGAGAGAGAGAGGGGGATCGACAGAGAGACAGACAGACAGACAGACCGACCGACAGACCGACCCACCAATAGACCGACAGACAGATAGATAAATATATCATAATAGATCCGAATCCGTACCGTTTGGTTATAAAACCAATATTTCCACCTAAAAAAACTGAAGAATGGCAGATTTCGCCATGTTTCGCCAGAACGTCGAGCCAGGTCTTGCAGAGCGCCGCCTACCTCAATGTAGACTTCGCGCTGGGAGAAAGTCGTCGGAGCCACAGGCGCGGGGAAGGGTAGGGGAGGATAGCCGGGATACGCCATGTTTTTTTTAGTAACATATTTCTACTTTGGTTATAACATGTTATAACAGCAAATAGTTATGATTTGTGTTTACATAATCAAACTGTTCTTATACCAAAACATTGTAGATATCCCTGAATTTGGTTTCAACATCTATTCACTATGGTTGTCTATATATCTATATATGATTTATAAACGCAGTTATAGTTATATACAAGTTGGAAGAACTGCCATGAACCATCCCATGGTTCCGGTCCAAACTTTTGGCGAAAGAGCTCCCTGCACGTGGACAGGTTGATGACCCACATGTTTGGTTGAATCCTCCTGTTTCGGTGGAGAAAAATGACCATGACTGTCCTGATTAAATCCCCATGGACTACCAAGTGGCTACCCAAGTGGCATGTTTGTCCGTGTAGGCCCATCCTTGGCTGAATCCAGCAATAGAAAAGTCTGAAAAAAACAAAACTGACCCTAGTTGACCTAGTCATAACCTAATCTCCTTACTCCTTATCTAGGGGGCCCCTTCCTATAGTAGCCGGTATTGTGGCTGTTGCATTCTGATGATGAAACCTTGTTGAATACGGTCAATTAATCTAATACTAATAGGGTGAAATGTGTCATCACTATGTCCGTTTCCCAGAGAGTGCACTGGGTAACAATTGGTGAATCGTAGTTTCGTAAATCATGTGTTCAAGCCCAATGGGGGGGGGGCTCATGTCAGGATGGAACTATAGTTTCCAAGAACGCTGTGTAGATACTTAGCAAGAGGGAGGATGATTCTCATCAAGCGAAATGGGGATAGTTGTAGTCAGCTCGGAATTGACAAACAAGAAAGATCATGATTGACTACAATTACATACAATTACACTGCAAATTTGGCGTAAGAAGTTTGGGAGCAGTGGCCACGATTCCAAAGGTGCATTGGTCGGATTTTGACGAATCTTGGGGGATGGTATTCATCAATTGGCAGTTATGGTTATCCTGTTTGGATTCCCATTGTGGGATTGATGACCATGCCGGATATTTGATACAATTTTTGGTCATGGCATATATTTTTTTTTGCACTGTATATTGGAGGATTGGATACACTGCATTCGCGATGGAGCGAAGAAGCATCACGGAGGCTCCGCTCATCGCTGAACATTCCTGACTTGGATCGGTGGATTTCTACTGCTGTCGGAAGTGCAAAAGGGTGGCAGGCTACCTGCCGTGAGCATGTTGATTCAACCAAAGCATCATATTGTCATGTGATACTAAATTCATCATGTTGGGATTTTCACTAGCCTATATGGGTCAAGATTGTAAAGCCCCAAAGATGTAGATACCTTTCATTTGGGAGCATCCCAATGTTGATCCATACCCAAAAAACTTTGGGGATCTATCAGTATCATAAAGAACCCATGTTCTAAAATGATTCCTAACCCTCTCAAAATTTAGAATTGACTGTTCATCTAAAATCTTGAAGTTGTTTGTTGATCATTGTTTTTACATGTATCTTCATCCTATCCATTTAAATGCATCATAATGACCATGTGGGGGTATTCACTAGCCCAAACTTCAAAATCATTTATGGCAACTCCCAAAAAGATAGAACATCAATGTTCAATATTTTCCACAGGTATTGTTTTCCAGTTTTATTTTGAGGTTGCTATCCAGATCCCCATTTGTTTCAACTGGCCATTTGACCTTTGAGGATATACACTAAGCCATATGGGTATCTTTCCAAGTGCTTCCACATTCTTCACTGTCGAAGCGATCACAACTTGGAGCGACCTGGTCCGTTTTGAACACTGCTTTCGACAGAAAAATCATCGGCCATGTTCGATGATTTTAAATTCCTCATTTCAAGAAATTCCCATATCCCCAAGTGTTTTAAGTAACTGACCAGTAGTTCAGTACTGGTCTTACTAACTTCTATCTTTTCCAGCGTTTCTGAAGAGATCACGAATTTGTTCGAAGGGAACCCACAGTTTCAGTCACGAAAAAAGCCAGGTTTGCAGACGAGGGGCTTCAACCAGGCACAGAGGGTGAGAGAGGTTCGCTACATTCGAAATGTGGTTGTAAAATGGAAGATTTGTTCACTGTAATCTGAGTTGTATTATAAAAGATGGAGAGTTAAACCAACCAAGATGGATTATCAAAATTATATCCATAAAGCGGGGTATAAGCGGGATGATGATGATGATGATGATGATGATGATGATGATGATGATGATGATGCTGGTGATGATGATGATGATGATGATGATGATGATGATGATGATGATGATTGGGAATCTTTTTAGAAATGGATGTTTCTAGCAGGGAATATCATCGAAATAAAAATAAACGGAGGCTTTTCCAGCAAGCCATGTTTGATTACCGGAGGCTAAAGCCTATCGGTTCTGGATCCACGGGGCTCAATGCTTAAAATAATCCGGAACTCAAAATTGGAATCCTAGCTTTGGGTTCGAACATGCTAGTGATTTTGCTGTAGAAAAAGAGTGTAGTATTAGTGTAGTTAAATTATTAAACCAACGAACAAACGGGACTTAGAGTTGGGGTTATATACGCCGTTTCCAAAACATTGATCCTCAGCCATAAGTTCTTTTATTGCCCCATCTAACACGTAACATGGATATATCCACCATGAGTCCTAGCCCCGATATAAACCAACTTGCCTATCTAGTGATGGATTTCAGTGGCGGCTCTCCTCTGGTTGCTAGACCAGTATCAGGCGGCCACCATGTGGACAGAGTTCCTTGCTGCGTCTTTGAGTGGAATCATGGGAAAAAGCTGCTGGTGCTTGACCCGGAGCATGGCCATTTCAGCACCATCAGCTCCAGGCCTCTGTCAAAGGTCCGCTGAAAACCTGCGGTCGTATCACGGTTCAAATCCTCGCCCTTCGTTGCTGGTGGGGTTTGGGACAACCGCAGAAAACACTGGGAAAGTACTGTGGTTTTTAGAGGAAACAGGTCTTAGTGTGTGTTATCAATGTAGTGAACGCATACGTCAGTGTTTACCTTTGTGTAGGTTTGGTGTTTGCTTCAGCAACGAACAGATTGAACAGATCCTGGGCGTACTACTTGCCGGTGATTTCGTGGCCCACAAAACCGACATGAATGTTTGATCTCAATGTTCATCCGAATTGTGGATCCCTTCACTGATCATTGTCATCCCAACATGTTCTGGTTTACACAAGTGTTGAATTCATTATATCCATATGTGAATGCATAGTAACCTTGGGTAAACCCCCTCAATTGTTACGAAGCCTGGGATGAAAAATATTACCCCTAAATCAATGACCCACGGTGCCATGTAAGAACCTTACATAGGCTAGGTCTACATCCAGTTTCAGTCCCTGACATTTTCCCTGACTATCACTCAGATGTTGTTCCTGAAAGTCATTGAATCATGGTGGATCTAATTTCTTCAACATGTTGTTTTTTTTTAGGTTTGACACGATATATCATGGTGGTCACTATAAATTCTCACATACAGTATTTCTCCCGTGTATCCGCCCAACCTGTAGAATTTACCATCAAGCAAAGCAACGTACATTATATATCTTTGCGCTTAAAGACTGCGTTTATTTATGTTTATTTTGAAAAAGATGGCAGCATTTGGATCGTGTTTCCATGTTGATATCTAATTCCTAATGGATGTTGGTTCAATTGTTTGTTTTTATTTCTGGCAAATACTTCCACAAATTCATTCCTCTCAAAAAAACTGTCATCAAAAATCACATCCATAGTTTTGTGACATTTTTTTTCTGGATGAAACATGTTGCTCATAATGTTGGTGAAACAATAATATAGCAATAGTAAACCACCCATATTTTGATGGTTTTATACTACCTAGTTATGGTTAAATTGGGAATGACCTATAAGAACTACTAAGAATCATCCCATTCCCCCATGTATAAGGTTTTTTATTTATTTATGACTAACATTAAACCATATCATTGTATCATCAACAAAGCATCATTTTTCAGTTATATACAGTTGATGACAAAAAATACATAACTAACCATATCAGTAATAAGTTTTTACTAACATTAAACCATATCATCAACTTACACTAATATTCCCATAGAGTACCATGTTTTTTTCCATACTCAACCCTCCACCGACCTCCGCGCCCTGGCGCGCTAGGCGTCACCACCCGCGCCACCATCGTCCTGGTGGAGTCCTTCCGGCGCTTCGCCAGCGGCCTGCAACGCCTCAGCGCCGAGGAGGTGGCGTCGTCACGCTGGGCGGAGATTGGAAAGCAAGGGGGATGACGACATCATCCAGATTTTAATCGGGGGTTTAGTGGGATTTAGTGGGAATTTAGTGGGATTTCATGGGAATTTGATGGAATTGGATCAGGATTTCATGGGAATTTGATGGGATTTCATGGCTATTTAGTGGGAATTTGATAGGATTTATTGGGAACTTGATGGGGATTTCATGGGGAGGGTTCATTGTAAATGCATCTATAAAGGGATGAATTAGAATGACCTCACGTCATGACGTCACTGGAATGATGACTTCTTGGGGAAGCATCCCCAGATGGCCGAACTTGTTCAGCTCTCTTCAACTCGCATGTGTGTAATTGATTCAGCCAGAATACATGAAACAATGTGGGTGTTTATCATTCTTTATCTATATATATATATACTATATATATGTTTAGAATTGATTGTTCATATGATATCTAAAAGGTGTGGTACAATGTTTAGAGCAAATGGAAACCTTGGCTATGTAGTTGACCATACTTTGTTCTTTAGTACTCTGATGTATTACAATATCAATTCGGATTTTAACTATGAACATATCCAGCTAGGGATCCATTTAAAGTTTGTGTGTGCAGGGGATCTAAGATTGGCCACGGTAAATTGGCTGGATGGATAGCGCAGGGAACCAGATAAACAACCACCCCACCAAACAAGAAGTGACATGTTTAAGATTTCTGAACATACATTGCAGTCTTGGCTCTCTCCAGAGAGGGTGGGGGGGGGGGGCAGGGCAGTCAACAAATTCCCTGAAGCCGTTGTTTCCCTTTTGAAACCAATTTTTGCTGAAAGAAAGTGGAACTCATAGCACAAGCATCTCAAGCAGATCATATATTGCATTTACCCCCGATGAACTGTTGTTGAATTACTTTGGCTTTGTTCTGTATAGCGTTAAATCATCAAAAATCACCCTGTCATGGCTGCCAGCTGGTTAGCCAAATTATAAGTTGCTGTGGTATCCAATTCAACAATCAACCAACTCATATGTGACTTACAGTATAAACTAAGAACCCAACATATGAACCAACTTTATTGAATCCATTGTATTTGTGAGTTGTAAAGCCCAGTTAAGCTGGTGATAGACCAACTTCGTGAAGTAGGGGGCATGATTTTCTGAAGCTGCTGCCGCATAGTTGGGATGATTCACCACATTTCACAACTTCATTTCTTGGGGAAATATGGGTTTGTTTGAACATGGGGTATTTTCCAATTATACCCATTTAATTAGGGATAATGAGGTGATTAACCAATGGATTGAGAGGTACACTATTTTCAGACAAACCCATGTCACTTTGAGTTTGCATATTTGGATGGATTAGAGCCATAGACATCCATAGACTTTGATTCTCATCCGTTTCCGCATTGGATCCGTCACCACCTCGTTGTTTGCTTAGCCCTTTCTGAGGGAAATCAATACCTACAGCTGCAAAACTCATGGGGATGGACATCCATGTACTGTACCAGGGTACTGTGATGTTCATGAAAGGCTACTGTGCAGGGCTTTGGCCTGCAGCCATCTCCTCAATTTTGATTAGCCCGTTATATCTGCAATATGTCCCTATGGTGAATTTTATGTTCACTTTCCCTATCATACGGGTTGATACATCCGCATCATATCCCAATTGATCAATTGTGGTTAGTTTACTTCTCATCTTTGGTGATTTATCCCCATTGTATCTACTAGCCCTCACCGTTTTTTGATGGTTAAATGATATTAAATCCATACTGGTGGGTGCAGTTCCAGCTAGAAGTGGATATACAACCAAATACAACCATACTGAATTTGCTATGTAGGGGCTATGTCCCGAATTTTTGCGTGACCGTATAGCCATTGTCATAGCCATTCACAACCTCAACTGCATCCCCAAGGAAGTGCTTAGTGGGATCGCTTTAGTGGTTGGTAACCCTGGTAACCGTATGTCCCCCAAGTGGGTTTTCTCATATGGAAACTGACCAGTTACCAAGCGGGATCATCCTCCAAGGGTCACAAGCCATCTCGACAAGGTGGGGCTCCCTAGTCCGAGGTTCGTTTAATTTCACCTTATCACCTATAGTTATATCTACCATAAACCCAAACGTTAACCAAGTTATGCTCACCAACTTAGCTATAAGTATTGTACATCATATCCCCCATCCTAACCCATACATATTCAAGCTACAAACTTAGCTATCTACGCCGCACCATGGCAGATCCGTCCAGGTCTCGGTTGCGGGGCTGCGACAGCACCTGCCCGGGCCCCATCCGGATGAAAACCTCTACGCGACCTCCATCATGCCACTAGGTGCGGGGGAAGAGACGGTGGATTTCTACCCTGATTGACAGGTGAATCTAGGAGAATAGAGGAATTTAACCAGCAAACTATGGCGATAGAAGGACAAATTATGGCGATTTCATTGATAAATGACTGTTGATGTTCGAATTGGGAGTTGTACCCTACCTAATTTATTGGGGATTGTGATACTCCATACTAGCGAAACTGTTTTCAACCAACTCGTATTTCATGAGATGGAAACACGTTGTATTTTAAATCTGCTACATGATAGGTGTTTCTCAAAATTTGGTAGTCCAGAACCATTGGGTTCCCCTAAGGAAATGATCGATTTTGGATGATTTTGGGGTCCCATTTGTAACGAGAACCCCATATGGGCAAAACAAAGACATGGGGGAAAGAGGTTTGGATAATCATGGGAACCAACCATGAAAACATGGTGATTGAACCAATGAATGATGGATTCAAGGTGGTTGTCATGGGATTCAACTTATCATGAAGATATCATGCGGAGTTTCGGTGCCGGTTGAAACCGGGGGGATATTTTGTGGATGGAAAAATCGCCGGGTCTTTATCTCCTCCGAAGGGCAAAATGATGCAGAACAAGAAAGGATTATAGCAATATAAGATATGGAGGTTTCCTAAAATGGGGTACCTATAAATCATCCATGTAAGTAGGATTTTCCACTATAAACCATCCATTTTGAGGTACCTCTATTTGTGGAAACCCCCACATAGCAATATCATGTATAACAACTCCAAAAATGATGCCTAAACATTGGAGGCCTAGAGATATTGGTAAAAAAGAAGAACAAACTATCATCCTGGGAAACTACAGAAAACTTTCGGCATTTTTGGGTGGTTACCCTCTGGTATTGCCTCACATAACTATGAAAAATCACAATTTTTATAGGTAGGGTAACTACAAACTGTTTTTGACGAGAACATAGTACTAATCATGACAGACGATTGGATTTGTTGTAGCAGTAAGGGACACAAGTCATTGGATAAATCATGCCTGTGCTGTGTGAATGGGACCAGGACGGGTGTAAGCATCGTCTTGGTACGGTATTATTCCAACAACGATAGGGATATGATGACTCATAATGACATATACTATAACATATTCCAACTCATATGAACAAAAATCAGGTACATATTCCAACTCATATGACATATTCACTCACACTATACTTGATTGGGGTGTTCATCCTTGGTATATCAGGATTGAATAAGCCCCTATTCTTGGCATTGATGCGGGGTTAGTAAGTTCTTACATGTTCTTACGCCCATCGCCTGAAAACGGCATTTGGAGGGGTAGGATTTTGGATCTTGGACCCGGTTGCAATCCATCAATTAATCACCATTTCCCCTATAAATTCAGATTGCCCCATTTTCAGACCCACCCAAAAGGATTTGGAGGCCAAATGAGAATGGGGATGTCAGTGGAATTCCTGTGATTTCTTGCCTGTTTCAAGGGTATCAAGAGTTGTATTCAGTTGTGCATCCTTTTCCCCACTCCCCAGCAAACTGTTCCCTCAAATAAACTCTGTAAACCGATGATCACATGTTGATGAGAATTAACGCCACGCAACCTCAAACATATTGGTTAGTGGCACATTCATTGTGGTTGTTTGATATTTTATTGCGCCATTACAGATTTTGTCATTGTTTTGCTGCGTGAAACCACTGAAAGCCCAGGTCTGTATGTGAATTGACTAGTTAAAATCCTGCTGGGATAAGAAACATACTAAGATCCAGTTATGTGTGGGAAGTCCTCAGTTATACACGCACAGTTCATGACCTATTTGTGATTCCTGAGATGCACACCCAAGTACATTTACATAACACTGGTATACTTGGATATACTTGGTACTTTGTGAAATCACAGTTTTTCATGGTTACATTTATGAGTTTCCTCTCATTGAATCACCATTTTTGGTGGTTGAATCCTTACCTTTCCGGGTTGAATCACCATGTGTTGTTGGCCGCAACTACCAGGGTCTATGCAAGTGAACACATTTGAGCCATAAACAAATTATAGTGTTGATTGATATTATGTATTGATATTACCTGGTTTATTGGAAATAATTATAAGATATGATAAGCAATAATTCCATAATTAATGGTAGTTGATTCGTATGTGATGGTGTTTTGACGAGCAATATTTTACCAATCAATTGCAGGAGTTTAACCATCCAAATTATGGTGGGGCTGGTTGATAGCAACCCCCAATAAGAATCAAACAGATAGAAGTTCATAAAATCCTCGCAAACATAAGGGGGAACATTCCCGGGGAAAATATGTTTCTGGTTCATTTTGTATAGTTGCTAGAACCCATAGGGATCCTAATCAAGCAACAGCTATGACTCTACAGCTCGCGCTTCCAGGAGACGTACTGCACCCCTTGGCCGCGCAGTTGACCTCACCCATGCACTGGGTATCCTGGCGAGAAGTGAACCAATTTGCAGCGACATGGGGAGATCACCGATCTCTCACCATTTAGATAGGGTACACCAATGAAATATGGGTGGTCCCATTTATAGCCAGTATATTCCATCAATATTCCCCTTGTCGCCCGTATCACCATGAAATGGAGGTTTCCTAGAATAGGGGTACCCCGAAATCATCCAAGTCATGGATGAACCTTAGCGATTCGGTGGGATGACCGTGGGTATCATGTTTTGACCGTGGCAGATGTAGAGTACACATGTCCTTTGTCAACGTGCTGATAGAGATTGGTAATACGGGGCACTTGCTACTGGTGATCGCCCACCCTCCGTGCTTGGTAAAGATCCCTGGAATCACTGGACATGTGACGTCGGTATCCTATTGTCAGCATGGTTACAAGCTATGCGCGTTCGTGTTGGCCACTTCTCCTGCTGTTGGGACAAAAACATGGAAAACCAATTGGTCAAATCCCAAATTGGTGTTTCAATACCTCCAAATCCACACCTCTTTTTGCTGGGGTAGTTTCTACTCTAACTTTTCCCAAGCATTCTGGCTTCACGTATTTTGAGCTGGCCAGTTCCACAGCTTTGATTTCCCAGGCATATAATATCACGCAATTATTGCTGAATTTCCTGTTTGTTGGTTATAAATTATAAGTTTTAACTATCAAGTTATGGTGTAATTATATGTAATTATCCAACCTCACGGAAACCCCACTGTTGTTGCGATGTCATATAACTTTTGTTATTGAAGTAATTGTATTATCATAATAAATGTATCATTGTTCTAACCCTATGATGTGTCCAATGCCCGTTCTTGATGGTTGAATTGTCCTTTTTCATTGCTAAATCACTAACTACTCTCTTAAATGATTAAATCAGCAGTTTGGATGGTTAATCCCCTATTTTGGGGTCAGTTCAAGCACCATTGTTTTTGCGGTTCTTTCAAAAAGCTCCAACAGCGCTATGGAACTTCCGGACTTGCCTCCCAGGTGCCTCTAGAACTTCGGCCATGCAAAATGCCGATGCAGTGGCTAAAGAGGTGTGGCCGGAAGAATGTGAGCCACAACTGGATCATCACTGGATCATGCACAATGGATCATGGATCCATAATCACCTGATGTCAATAGATGGTTGATATATGGTCAATAGATGTCAATAGATGGTTGATAGATGATATACAATAGATTATAACTAGATGGTTGATAGATGATATACAATAGATTATAAGTAGATGGTTGATAGATGATATACAATAGATCACAACTAGATGGTTGATAGATTATATACAATAGATGGTTATGATGCTACCAGTAGGGTATCCATATGCCCAATAAAACATGGGGAGCAAAGGAGCTACGAATTGAGTCAACCACATGATGTGATAGATAGCCCTGGGTTTGTTGAGACGATTGTTGTTTGTTTTTTTCCAACCGGAAATCCACTATTTGAGGAATCTACAAGGAATATTTTGAAGTTGATAGCTGAATATAGGGGGTTATTCTACGTATGCTTTGATAGGGATTATTCGCACCCAGAAGCAGACAAATGATCAGGATTGGATAGGCTGTAGTTTTCATGGCTCGGATGGTCTACCGATTGACACTGGGGCAGATCGGCCATGGGCTTCCAATGCCCGGAAGATTGCTAATTGGCACTGGGATTGAATGAACAAAAGCGGAAGTTCATACTTGATTTCTACAAGGTGGGCCACAGATTTCCAAGATTTGCAGCAGTTTTCATGTGTTTCAGTGGAGTAATAAATCCACCAAACGAGAGGTAAGTTGGTTACTTACTAATTTCACCAGGCTCATCCGGTTGTTGCTCTGTTACTGTAGGGGGGCCATGTAGGTGGTACTGGTATGTGATGTCTTCTCATGCAACAACCCAACCACTGTTCTTGCCCCATGCCCCATCTACAAACATATACTATCACTACCCAACACTTATATACCCTAACCTCACCCAGTCTGTAGCTACTGTCATTGGACATCATAAGTGGCAAGCATGCTGTCGGGCCACTATCGCAGCATCTCGGGTTTCTCAAATCATCACGTGATTTGTCGGTGTCGGTGTTGGGTCCCTGTTCCGGCTGGGTCAAATCATCATTGTCTCTGTTTCTCGTGCTGTTAGTTTCTTCGCCCGTTTTTCTTCCTCTCTTTTCGAGAGAAAAGTCGTTAATGTGGGTAAAACAATAATAAACCACCCCTTTGGGAATAGGATATACCACCTATTTATGGTGATTTGGGGGATGGTTTATTATTGTTTTACCAACATTAGAGGGAATCATGTTTTTCTATTTCGCGAACGACTTGGTTTGAAGAAGAGCCATGCAGTGTGGGATCCTGCCATGGAACTTGACAATTACGCATGGAGGACCTTGATAGAGAGAATGGCTCAATGGGAAGCATACCCCAAGATTGCCCTTTTACAGTAACAGAGAAAATGATGATCAGCCATTGTGTTTGGGGGTACGTCTTAGACAAACCCATATGTGCATATGCATCCTATAGTCAAAACATTGTAGGTTATGATCATCGCAGCAATACTGTATTGGGAATCCTTACCTTTCTTTTTTTCCCTATTTCTAGGGGTATGAATATCTCCATGTACCAGTACCAACCTGTAGGGTTTCAAGCTGGTGAAATCATGTTAAATCCATCCATTGGAAATCAAGACCCCTGATTTGATCCACTTGAAATCATTGAAACAAAACAAAATGGCTATGGCTCAAAAATTATTAACCCTATAATTGGTTGGTTTATACGAATTTACCATTAAAGGTAACAATTTTTGGTACCATAATTTTGAAACAAAACAAAAATTGCTGATTAAAACAATTTGTGTCCATGTCAAAATGAAGGATATCTCCATGAAACGGTTGGTCTTACATTTCATTAATGCAGGTTCTTATCCAGTCCATTGTATCCGCATGGTAACCCCAAAAATCCCTACAGCTTCCAAATCATTTCCATTGCCTCAGAACGATGAACAAATTGTCAATGTTCGTGTCATTTCCCTATCAAGCCATTTTAAGCATCCCTTATGAATATCCCAATAGCACCAACAACATACTTAAGTATGTCTACTAGATTTTGATTGGATAAACCATTGGATCCAAATTATATCCCTATCATCTCCGTATCAACCAATGAATGTCATCATGTTTCACCCAACCTCATTTCCCTATAATTTCCACTTGTACGTCCATCTCACTTCCAATGGAATACCCTCTGGTACTCAACAGTGGCGAGGGAAAATCCCCGACACATGAAGGTTCTAATGGCAAAATCATCTATAGATATTGGCTTTTCCATTGCCATGTTTGATTACTGGAGGGTATCCCTACCGTTTCCCCACATAGATGGGATTAGCTAACTTGTTGATAATTGGATATTGGAGTTATAAACCACTATATTCCAATTATCATCCACTTACTAACTAGTTAGCTAAGTCCATGGCCCATCTGAGTATAGTCACTGGATTGGTTAATGGGAAAAATTACAGGAAACCCCTATATTTCATGGGAAAAATCCATGGTTTCCTGTAGATTTTCCCTCAAACCAATCCAATGATATAGGCACCCATATGAACGGCCGCAATATGAAACCTCGATTTATCGATTTCACCTGCCAGGGGGGGTGATCCATGGGCCCCGGCACGGCTGATGGTGGAGCCCGACAACTCAGAAACTAAACCGCGGATGCGGGCGTTGACCCGGTGAAATGGATGGATTTTCCCTGGAGAAATGTGTGGAACATGTGGGTAAAACAAAGCCATTAACCATTTGGAAATGGTAAACATACCACCTTCTGGCGAAATTGAGGATGGTGTATGGCTTTGTTTTGCCTACATAATGAAAAAACCTATGTTTGGTGGAGAATTTATGGAAAATACGTGGAACCCATGTGGAAACTTGATGAAAATAGATGGACAACTCGGTGATTTCAGCTGGGACATGCATGATCTACTCATCAAACATGGTGATTTCATGAAACCAGCTCCCCCAAAGATGACCCCTGAAACATCCCTAAACATGGCTACTGTAAGATTTGCCCTCTCTAAACCCTCTTATTTAACCTAGCCATGGAATAGCTGGCTAATTTTTCATGATTTTCCCAGCTATAAACCTCCATTTTGTTCGGGGATTTTCCATGGCTATGTGAAATAACCAGAGGGTATATTATTCTTGGGGGGGTACATCTGACCATCATAGTGTTCAATCACACATGATTGTTGGTGAGACCCTGTTGAACCCCTACTATATTGATGATTACCCTCTGGTTATTTCACATAGCAATGGAAGCTATGGTCCATTTAGTTCGATGAATAAATTGTTAAATCATGATTTACCTAGCTAATTTTCCCTATGAAATTACCGGAGTGTATCTTAAGTGTTATTTGACCTTATCTGGGATTTGAATTGATCATGAACATTTATGTTGATTTACGTTACCCTCTGGTAAACCTAACGTAACTATGGAAAACCACCATTTTAATCCATTTTATTTATATACTAAGTAAATCAACCATAAATGCGCATTTTCAATAGCTATGTGCGTTTACCAGAGGGTATTGGTAATGAATTCCCCGAGGTATTCTGGTGAAAACATCAGAGATTTCTCCAGGTGTCTGCTGCAGCGTGGTTTCCGACCCGATGAGGCCAGGGCTGGGAGATGAGTCAAAACCCATGGGACACTGGCTACTCTGAAATTGCTGCTTAATGGATGGTTATTCAATGTTATTCACCCAAATATGGTAATAGTAGGGTTTGATCCATGCACATTTATTGTGGCAAGATCTTAAAATATTACAGCAGCTATGCCATAGGTTCACCCAATTAAGAATGCACGAACTGGATGTTTACAAACATTTACTATAATATTTACAAACTAGCTAAGAATTCAGGTTTTTTTTGCTGGGTATCTGTAAAGAGGAATGAGAACGCACTAATACCGCATTTGAGGATGGTAGGTTGGTCGTAAACATGATCCCTGTAACGGTTGTGTGGTGCTTCCATTGGACAAAACACCACCTCAGCGTGGCAGCAGGTTCTGGTTGACATCATCCTGTTTAGCTGCGGCCGCGGTTGGGGATTATAGTATCAGTGTAAACTCAAAAACTCCCGTGAACGGATCTTATGATAGAGTTTATATTTTATCATATTATTGAATTTACACTGATCATTACAATATATGATACTTACAAATACTTATAATATCCATTCACAGTACATGAAACACCTAGTCCTGCGAGAAATTCCATTTGCTGTTCATTGCCATTCGCGGATGATCTTGGAATTCCAGAGGGTGAAGCGTTATGGCCGTGACATGCCATGACTCTCCCCGAAATCCGTGAGGAATTCCCGTTGGTTTAATGGTGGGGCACTCCAGTTATAAGTTGGATTAACTTCAACCACTCGAAAGACCCACCCAACGTTTGATCCACCAGAAAAACCCAGCACTTAAGCTAGTCAAAACCAACTTGGATGAGGAGGCACTTACTCATTCATACCCCTGAATATCCATCAACATATCTATCAAGAGACTCAAGAATACCCAACAAAATTAGCTCCAATAGATCCAAAAGAAAAATCATTCCGGAATTTTAGGAATGTCAACCCCCTTTGAATCGGTCTGGCAAGTCCCAAGAAAGAATGAGGAATTCCCATCTGCCACGGCGGGTAGGCTTTCTTGAACAAGGTGAATCTCGCACTCCCAGGGGAGGCGAGCTACGATTTCTGGCACAACCGGTTGGATTGAAAAAGAACAACAAATCTTAATGTTTGGTAATATCATGTAACATCCCAAAATAATGTGTACATGATGGTAAACCAATAAACTGATATTGTGCTGTATTATCAAATGATGGTAAGCCAAGATCAGTATGGATTAAAGACAGTATATACAATCGTATAAATCATGGTTGTACCTCAGCAGTTTGTTATGTTTATTGAGATTTGACCATGAGAATATAGGGGTATTTAACCATGAAAAGCTGAACAGGATCCCGTGATTGTGATGTGATACGTTGCACAGACATGGGTCTGTCTGAAAGTAGGGTACCCCCAATTTCATTTCGGATTACATATGTAATTTTTCTGGACAGAATAAGAAAGGCAACCCGGCAGTTTGGGATACGTACACCTAAGTCTGGGATCTAATCATCTAGAATCATATAAAATCACAGAACTCCATAGGATTCACGCATTTCTTAGATACAAGGGGTATCTAAATTTAGACATGAAATCTGGTTGGCCGATCTAGATAGCCAGTGGCCAAGCATGATAAACAAACCCTCAGAAGTGCTTTTCCAGGCGGTAACTGGTCAATCCCCTCACAATGTATCCCAGTTATGAAGGGCTTTGGACCGAAAATGACCGTGTTCCATGGGGAAAATCTAGCTTTCAACGCAATGTTCAAGGCTTTGCTGTTTGTTTTTATCCCAACGAATCCAATATTTATCTTTAGATGTCCCATATTATTTCCACATCAAAATGGCCATACCTTGGGGCCCCAGGCCGCAGCTGCATCTTGACATGTACTTGTCAGCCCTGACATGTCACCATCGGGCAATTTGTTCTGCGCTACAGCGGTTCACTGGGACATTGACATGGTGTTTTGCATGCACTCGTTCTGGCCAAAAGTGCTCGCAAAGTAAAGGCGTTTCTAATGTTCTGTGGGAAATAGATTTGGGTTGCATGAGAAACTGCGCGGAAGGAAAAGGATCACCAGGCTACAAGAACTCAACCAAGTTTTCGAGGACAACGAAGCCGAGTTGAAGGACATGAAGTCCCAGCATTGCGAGCAAGAGGTCAAGTGTGGAGGGATGACCATTGGATGACGAACGCCCATCAGGCACAGTGCCCCCCCCAGTTGTAAGTGTACAATCCCCGTTAAGTATAATAAGTATAGTTATATTCCCCTCATCAACCCTCATAAATTTGGAGTTATGTTTACCAACTTAGCTAAATCAACTATCAACGACATTAAACCACATTTTTTGAAGCCATTAAACCACATTAAACCACCTTTTTTTTGGTGAAACCATGTTGCACCCCTATGGGTTTTAGGCCACCAATCTGTGACGTGAGGTCCTGATTCAAGGCCCTTGCGCCCATCATGGCCGCAGGTGCGATCGCTGACGCGGCGCTTGGCTGGTGAGACAGCAGGCTCGGCGTGAGATTCGCGGGACACGGGGGGATGGGTGGTGGATGTGGGAAACCAGGAGGAGTACACACTTCTTGGTATATTACTGAGATTTTCCCATTATAGATATATTATATATATATATATACCTTTATATTATGTAATGAATATTTATAGTATATGATATATATATATATACCCTCTGGTAAATTAACATAGACCCTGGCAGATAGGGATTGGAAGATTAGTTTCCTCTAAAAATAGCTATTCTCAGGGTCTATGTTAATATACCNGTAAATTAACATAGACCCTGGCAGATAGGGATTGGAAGATTAGTTTCCTCTAAAAATAGCTATTCTCAGGGTCTATGTTAATATACCAGAGGGTAATATATATATATATATGATATATATGATATATATAATATATAATATATTCTGATTGGCTGCCTCGCCACCACGTAGCCCCAAGCAGACCACTGCTTTTGCACCGCTATGGCTCACAAGTCCCACGCCACTGCCCACCCCTTGATGAGNCCTTGATGAGCAGACGCCAGCGATCGACCGGCCTCATGTCTGGATGACATGTCCTAGCAGCACCTGACAGGTCATTAGATAAACTGAGGGAGTTTCACACACCCCGTACTTCAAATGTCGTTTTTCCTGTCCATGGTGACTGCAAAGGAGCATGACCACGGGAGCCAGGCCAAAAGTCCTTTTCATTCCATGTTTCCCCTGTTGACAATTGAGCAAAAGTCGTTCTCTCAACCCCAAGATTGCGGATNAGCATGACCACGGGAGCCAGGCCAAAAGTCCTTTTCATTCCATGTTTCCCCTGTTGACAATTGAGCAAAAGTCGTTCTCTCAACCCCAAGATTGCGGATGTCCACAGGGCATCCAGGAACCCCTATAGGAGAAAAACGTTTCCAACGGGGAACACGGTGAATTCGGACAACCTGACCTTTACTATTCATTTCCCAGGTGTCTTCCAGAGTGGAGGAATTATTTGCGACTTCGGAGGATTGAGTTTCAGGTTTTGCTGTGGCTTCTCTAGCCCACTTGGCTCTTTGTTTCTTGTCAGATCTCTCCTGCAGAACACGATTTTCGTCAAACAAGGAATACCTACCACTTCTCAAACATTCCCTCAACACTGAGGCATCCATGCTTTTCGTCAAACAGTCAGCCAATTGAGCATGAGATGTCACCCACCGGATGGCGCAGTTGGCTTTCAAGCGCTCTCGAATTAAGAGACATTCTATGGTTGTTCGGTGCTCTTCGCATTGGGGAATTGCCGTGCGCGTCAAAAGATCGAAAGCACTTTTGCAGTCTGTCACCAAGGCTGCTTTCCTAGCTTTCTCCAAGACCTCTTCAGGGTTACCCCAATTAATTTCAGGGTTATTTAGCCATTCCCACATCAACCGAATCCACAGAAGTCTATCAACAGTGCCGCTCAACGCAATTGACTCCGCACCTAATGTGCTTCGTGTGACCCTATGGATCTTCTTGCTGATCCAGGCTACTGGTGCAACCACCGCTTGTTTATTTTCCAAAATTTCAGGAGAGGTTGCAAAAATAAGTCCACCCTGATGAGCAAACTTCTCTTTCCCGGACAGAAATGAAGCATCTGAGAATGCACAGTAGGTAACCTGATCTGGTGCAATTGGGACTGTCATCAATGATACCTTGTTACTCTTTGCCTCAAACAAAACCCTGTTGGCACTGATGAGATCACCTACAGTGGCACGATTGACACAAGACTGAAGTTCTCCCACCTTTGCACTCAGATCTGGTCGAGTATGTACCGCGGCATACTGTAATGCACCAACAAGACTGCGCAACTGTGTGGTCTCTGAATCTGAAAGGCGACTCAAGGGCTGGTTTCTACGATTCTTAGGGATTTCAATTGGGGAGATCTTCTCGATGTACTCAATCTGATCATACTCTACACTCTTGTCATCCCACTGTTTGTACCTAATCCCAGTGAAGTTGAAACAACCCTTTTCAAAGGATCCAAAATTGAATTTTTGTCGGATGCGTTCCAGAGAGGCGAGGAAAGTGTTGTCCCCTCCTCCAATCCCGTCATCGACATGGACTCCTAATGAGCCATGTATCTTGATCTGACCAGAGGCATCTTTGGACATCAGTGTGAAGCAACAGGGATCTAGGGGACATTGGGAATACCCCTCACTGAGCAAAGTATCCCGAAACTTACAGAACCAAAGATAGGGGGCATCAACCCTTCCATAGGCCCCCCCAACTAGTTGACACTGGTCAGTTTCCTCCATGCCGAGGGATTCTTGAAGCTCTGGCGGCGGATGAATGCCCAATAATCGTCCATCACCATCACCATGCAAGAAGGCAGTAGAAATGTCAAAAGACACCAACTCCCAGCGATAGCTACTTACTTGTTGGACAATCATTTGCCGAGCATCTTTACTCAATGTAGGTGAGTCGTTTTTGACTACCCCCACACCCGGATCCTCAAAACCGACCACAACTAAGCGCGCTTTGCCCTTGTGGCCATTGCTGACATCGGTTGGTGGGTCTGAAGGACCCGCAGGTTTCCAGGACAGTATCCAGCGACACCGCATGATCGCTGATTCTGGAATCTTTCCTTTTGCCACTTTGCGAACTGTGGAATGTTTGAGCCAAGCACCAATTTCCTTGTGTTTTGCAACAGCCATGCGAAACTGATCTTCACTCTTAAGGTTACTTAGCTTCACTTCCACTTTGCGTTTCTTGGCATCGGAAACTAACAGCACACTCTCATCCGCAGACTGTGAACAGAAGGCTCTGACCTCTTGTTTAGGTTCCATAGGTAATTCCAACTCCCAAATTTCAAAACTGTCAACAGGTGCTCCCCCAAACTCAACATCATCCCCAAACAACACATCCTCACCATCACCAGGGACTCCCTGTTCAGTGGGTTCTAGGTTGGAACTTTCCTCTTCGGATTCGAACGGAGTGTCAGGCACAGGAACTTCATGTGGCTCACACGGCTTCTCTCCATCACTTTCCTCAAGATCCATTTCTTCGGGGGATTTCACTGAATTCTCACTTTCAGGTTCCAGCATTGAAGGAGAATACCCACTACTCCCCCCATCTACTTCAGGAATATCATCCCCACTTAGATCAATAAATACACCCGATTTGAGATCCTTTGAGAAGCGACTTGGAGACATCGATTCCGTAGCCACGGATTGCTGCGTTTGGAGAGTCTTCCATTCTCGGAAGCTGGCCGGACGGATCTGCTCTGGGCAAGCACGAACAAGTCGTCCACTGTGGTTGAGCCATACATTTCTAGTTCCCTCAACAGCAACAACACTTGCAGGACCAAACCACCTACCCAACTCTCGTCTCATATTTGCACCTTTCCTACGCCAATACAACACCAAATCCCCAACCTCATATGGGCCTCTCAGTGGACGGCTCCGTCGCAACAATGCACGACGCAGACTGGAAGAGTTGTCAGCGTCTATGAACGCTTTTCGGGCTGATGTCCTGAGTTCTAAACTCGCACGAAATGAATCGGACACTGGACCAGTTCCTTCAGCCAAAGTCAAACTACCTACATCGGAATTGGCTGTGAGAGATCCAGGAAGTTTTCTTGAAACACCCAAAACAGCCTGTTCAGGAGAATACCCCTTGACCCGTGACAATGTGTTTTTCGCATTGAAGGCCTGAACAAGTGCAGCCTCAAATTGTGCCGCAGTGTTGATTGGTCGCTCAGTGTCCATGCGATCAAGCATCTTTTTAATGATGGAACCATGGATCTCTACACGCCCCAACTGCCAGTGGGCATCACAGACAGTCATTTTGATATGCACATCAAGTGCTTGCATACTGTTCTGCCATGTTTCGGCACAATACTCACTCGCAGGATCCACGTAGACAGTTTGTGGTGGTCCAGCCCATAACATCCAAACTTGTTGAAACACTCGCAGCTGAGATTCTACACTGGTGGATTCCACAGGGGATCCAAGATGAAACAGGGTTCCTTCATCAATGATGTGAGAAAAAGAAAACTGTTGACCCTGATGGTTTGTCCACACTGCCGTGTCCATTCCAACCACTTGATTGAAACCCAGATCATCATGTATTGCTGCCGGGCGAGCTGAGTCAAAACCCTTCTTGCTTTCCAAACAACTGTCACATTGAAAATCCAAAACACCTTGAACAATTTTGGACTCAGCATGTCGCTCCTTCATGAACTTCGCAAAACGTTCAGCTGTCGGGTGTCCCAAGTTATGGTGAAGCCGACGAATGAGCCCCTTTTCTTCCCCGGACAAATTCAAAAACCCAGGCCCATGCCTTGCTACTTTCGTGGGGTTCCCATGTCCAACCAAATCATCCACTACATCCCCATTCTTATCCCCTTCAGGATCATCCCCAACAGCATCACTTTGAGGGGGTTGTATGTCCAGGGATTCGGAAAGACCACTTGGAGGAAGAACAGATGACGAAGCAACAGATGAATCAACCCCACTCGCTTTTGGGAGTTCTTCCCCAAAAATGGTCAGGCTCACCTTTGCCGGTTTCCCTTTTCGAATTTGTTTGTATTTGGACAATTGCGTCCATTTCTCAGCAGGCCCAAGCACTTCGGCTTTTCCTGTGGTCCGATTTTTAATGATTGTGATTCGGAGGGGAATCCCTTCATGGCTTGTTCCTTGGTCAGGAATTCTCAAACGTTCAGTGCCCCTACAGGCCTCTACCCTACGAACCTTCAAACCACTAATACCCCTTTGAATCTCATCAAAATCATCACCATCAACAAACACTCGTTTCCCAACCCTAGGAACTTTTGAATCAATTTGAGAAAATACCTTGTCCCAGAAGGGTTCCACAGCACAACCATGGTTTCCACGAGGAGGGCACTTGCCGTTATATCGCTGACGTTTTGATTCAGGTTCTTGCTCAGCCGGAGCATCCTGACTTATATTTCCTCGTTTCCGAGCAATGACAGCAGCCACAAA
>BGPT01000542.1:149579-183738 GCA_003297045.1 Symbiodinium sp. clade C Y103 | reverse complement strand
GGACTTTGCCTTCAATCGGAACATGCTTGTGGTTTCCGACACACAAGCGATGGTCAAATGCTTTGTGGAAAAGCTTGGAGGAAGTGAAGACAGTGGTTCTTTTCCGCAAAAAATTGTTTCCACTGTTCTTCCTTTGGATCTTTGGGGCAAGTAGTTTACCTACTTCGCACATATCAAAGGTGGTACACAGGGTTCCCTCTTTGACATCCTGTAGTTCGGGTTGATCAATTGCTTCAGACCCTTGAGGTTGTTCAAGATGAAAATGACCCCCAACACCCATTTGATACCAATACACCTCATTACAAAGCTTTAGGTGAACCCTTTGTCGATCTCTACCTTCTAAGATTTTTGCTGCTGTTTTGGTGCTGCGGCCCATGTTTCTGCGGCTGAAGTTTCCCCAGTACTTACAGTCAGGCGACATCCAAATTTCTCTAGGGCACTTCTCCATGATAGTCTTCCACAAAGCTTCTCGACCTTCTGTAGTCGATAGGTCACCGTCCTGGATCGTGAATCTCTCAGCTTTAAGTCCAAGTCTTCGTGCTTGTTCTGTCAGTTGTGAATCAGGTTCACAGTAGATTTCAAGGAGATCCAGTTTCCAAGGCGATTTCCCAGTCTTCGCATTCATAGGTTTGCTCCAAAGAGCTTGAAGTTGTGCCAGGTCTCTTTCAATTGTCAACTGGGCACATTCCAACTGTTGACACAACAAGTCAACTTTGGACACCTCAAGATTTGGAGACTTTGGTTCATATTCTGCATCTCTCACTGCTGGTCGATCTCGGTCTTCAGGCGATCGATCTCTCGCTGAAGGAGAGCCATTTTGGTGATCTTGTCCATCTGGGCCTCCGGAGATAGTTCTTGCTCCATCTTGCCAGCTCCGATCTCCTCCTCCATGGTTCTCTTCATTCCACTTGGGACTCCCCGAGGACTGGATCCCACCGATTGCACCGACTGTGTAATCAGTTCCCAGTCGACTTGACTGGACATCGATGTTCCCCAGCTCGAAGCCATGAGAACTTCTTTCACCTTCTTCTCCATCTCCACGGCCATCTTGCGCTTCATTTCCTCGTGCTCCATCTGAGCAAGCTGTCGGGCATTGACGTAGCTCTTGAAGCTCAGGGCCCATGGAGACACCAGCTTGGTATGGCTGGCCATGAACTGCACATACTTTGGATCTCGTAGATAGGTCTCGGCAAAGGTGAAGTTCTTCCACTTGCCCTCCGGGAATTTCATCTCGCCCCACTTCGGGAACGCCATGATTCGCAGAGAGATCACACAGAGAGCGGTCAGCAGTGATCACGTTCTCACTGGAAATTTGAGGTTGAGCCACTTTAGCTGCTGCCATGCCATTGACAACGTCATTCGCTCTTTGCTGCAGCTGCTGGTGTGTGCAGTAAACCTCACTACTTAGATTAGTTGGTTTATGTGAACTACTTGCCAAAGTGATCACTTCCTCAGTTCTGGTGCTGACTTCGGATTTGCATGCTGAATCAATAAGGTCAGCCAAACGCACAGTGAACAAACCCTTGGAATTGCGGCACAGCTTAATATCGCTGCCCCACTCAGAAACACGCAAGATTGATTGACTGATCAGCAAATCCGCTCCCACTGCACTCAAGAACGCGTTTGAAATCAAAAACGGTGTCCATCCCTGCACAACTTCCACTCTGAGCCATTTGGCTCCAAAAGGAATGAAAAGTGCCCCCAAACTCTTAAGGGTGCCATTATTCCCAAAACGGAAAACAGTTTCAGATTTCTGCCACTTGACCAAATTTTGATGTTCGGATTTGAGGGTTGCAAGGAGAGCACTCACACGTTTTTCACCAATGACGGACTTGCTGGCTCCTGTGTCGATGATCCCAGAACCTGTTGGCCCTAGTTCAGCACTACTCTCAGTCTCATTTTTCTGGGACCTGACGACACCAAAGCTTGTTTCAAATGCCCGTCTGAATGCTTGTTGAATTTTGACTTTGTCAAAATGATGTTTGTTGGCATGCAAAACTTTGGAAGACCCTGAAAACAACATAAAAACGAATTCTTCATTAACATTGGAATACTCAGGTGGCATCCCTTGGTGGGTTTTACAACTCTCTCCCTTCCTTGCCTCCCAGGTGTCCAGGTTCTCACTCGGAAGGCTTTCCATGAGCTCCCCAAACTCCTGGTTCTCTTCCGTGGTCAACATGTTGGCCTCAGCTCCACCTTGACGATCTCGCTGAGGACACTCTTCCTTCCAATGACCTCGGACACCGCAAATGCAGCAATTGCTTGAGGCAATTCTCTCGGAGAGGCTTTGGCGCCTCTTACCAAAGCTCTTGCCCTTCTTGGTTTTGCCCTTGCCCTTCTGGGAGCCTCGAATGGGCCAGAAGCCCCTTCCACGGATCTTGTCTCGGATCTTTGCTCTGGCATCCTGGTAGGCTGAGAAGGCCATGGATAGTTCTGGAGAATCCTGACATACTTGGACTATGCTGTCCTCGAACTCCTGGATCACCAAGGCGTTCTCATCGCCTTCTTCGATCAGTGATGCCATCACTGAATCTTCATCATGTTCCTCATCACCCATGTAGTAGATCTCATCAGCCTCGTCATCCACAAAGTTCACTGGATACACCTTTTTCCTAGTAGTATCACCCTGTCCCAGAACTTTGGTTGACAAGCTCCGGATAGCCTTCTCGATCTCTGACGGATCATAGCCACCTGCCATCGCGATGACCCTCTTCTTGTCCTCTACGTTGAGTCCACTTTGTCTCAAAATGACAAAGGCCTTCACAGTCTGCACCGTGGTCTCCGCTCCCACCTCCTGAAAGGCAACGTTGATGCGATTCACAAAGGAAACTGCAGTCTCATCAGGTTTTTGAACGGTCTTGTAAAAGGCCCTCTCGAAGTGATCATAGGTTTGGAGCTCAGCTGATTCTTCCCATGTTTCCAGGGCTTTCAGCAAAACCTTGTAACCACTATCAGCATTGGTCAATTTCTCAGACTCTAAGTTCTTCACCTGACTCCACGCCGTCCCTTTGCACAGAAGTGCAAGGCGTGGTGCAAGCATAGGTCTGTCCTTGGTAGGGCAGATGCCCCATAAGAAACGAACCTTGTCCGCATACTCCTTGGCGTTGTCGACACTCGGATCGAATGACGGTAGGAGACCCCACAAATTGGTCCCCCTTTCATCACTCGACCCCTGGGCTGCGCCCTCTGACATCTTGAGTGTTCCCTGACACTCCACCCAGTAGCCTCACCAGGTAGTAGAAAACTTCAAACTGGATCCCTTCTTCCTTGGCCGCCTCGGCTTCTCCACCAACCAGGCAGCTCCGCGCTACCAATCTGATTGGCTGCCTCGCCACCACGTAGCCCCAAGCAGACCACTGCTTTTGCACCGCTATGGCTCACAAGTCCCACGCCACTGCCCANCCTTGATGAGCAGACGCCAGCGATCGACCGGCCTCATGTCTGGATGACATGTCCTAGCAGCACCTGACAGGTCATTGGATAAACTGAGGGAGTTTCACAAGAGTATGTGTCTGTGTATGTATATGTAAATGTGTATATGTGTATATGTATGTGTATGTGTATGTAAATGTGTATATGTGTATATTTATAGATGTATATATGTACGTGTATGTGTTTGTGTATGTGTATGTCTATTTGTATGTATATGTGTATGTATGTATGTATGTATGTATGTACATATATGTGTGTATATCTTTATATATATATATATATATTTGTATGTATGTATGTATGTATGTATGTATGTATGTATGTATGTATGTATGTGTATGTGTATGTGTATGTGTATGTGTATGTGTATGTGTGGGTATGTATGGGTATGTATGGGTATGTATATGTATGTATGTATGTATATATATATGCATGGGTATGTAAGGGTATGTATATGTATGTATGGGTATGTATGTATGGGTATATGTATGTATGGATATGTATGTATGGGTATATGTATGTATGGATATGTATGGGTTTGTATGGGTTTGTATGGGTTTGTATTGGTATGTATATGTATCTATTGTTATGTATTGGTATGTATATGTATCTATTGTTATGTTGTGTTATGTTATGTTATGTTACTTAATGTTATGTTACTTAATGTGGTGTAATGTAATGTAATGTAATGTTTGTATGTTTGTATGGTTGTATGTCTGTATGTCTGTATGTTTGTATGTTTGTGTGTATGTATGTCTGTTTGTATGTCTATGTCTATGTTTGTATGTCTGTATGTCTGTTTGTCTGTCTGTCTGTCTGTATGGATGTATGTATGTATGTATGTATTCATGCAAGGATGTCGAGCTAACGACAAATCTCCATGTCTCTTTTTGGCCAGGATTTTAAGGTGCGATGACGAAGGCAGTTTCCCCAAGTGTCATATGTGATGCTTTGTCGAAAAAAAGGGAGGCAATCAACGACAAATCATCTTTCTTCGAGTGATCCCCACCTTGAGATTTTATTTGGCATATAGTGTGATACATATTTTGACATTCTTTCTGGCAAAATTTTCTGGCAGGGAAGAGGATGAGAGGACAACTCTGATGAAATCTAGCTACCTTCGGTCTCTAGATTTCATCAGAGTTGTCCTCTCCTCCTCTTCCTCCTGGCATTCTATCTGACATTCTCTCTGACATATGCTCTGACATTCTATCTGACATTCTTTCTGACATTTTATCTGACGTATATTCTGACATTCTTTCTGGCATTCTACAGTATCGGGCATATCTTCTGACATTCTTTCTGGCATTCTATCTGGCATATCTTTTGACATTCTTTCTGGCATTCTATCTGGCATATCCTCTGACATTCTTTCTGGCATTCTATCTGGCATATCTTCTGACATTCTTTCTGGCATTCTATCTGGCATATCTTCTGACATTCTTTCTGGCATTCAATCTGGCATACCTTCTGACATTCTTTCTGGCATTCTATCTGACGTTTTATTTGGCATCTAGTCTGGCTTTCTTTCTGGCATGTATACGGGTTGAAGTCTGGCAGTGCCCACTGCGATCTGGCGCTCGCGGCTGAAGTCCGGCAGCGCTCAGTGCGATCTGGAGCTGGCAGATGAAATCCGGCAGTGCCCACTGCGATCTAGAGCTTGAAGATGAAGTCCGGCAGTGCCCACTGCGATCTATAGAGCTGGCAGATGAAGTCCGGCAGTGCCCACTGCGATCTGGAGCTGGCAGATGAAGTCCGGCAGTGCCCACTGCGATCTGGAGCTGGCGAGGAGGAGAGGGAGGAGAAGGAGAAGGACGCGGGCAGCTCTGATAAAATCTAACAACCCTCACCTGGCAGGTGGGGAAAAAAGTGAGGCGCCACAGCCCAACCTCGACCCAAGATTGGAGTTCAACTGTTTTGTTCCTTGTTATCTTTCACCCAATGCTAATGTCAAACGGGATTCTAATCCTTCACCAGTAAACAAAACACACACACAGTATAAATATATATATATATATATTTATTTATTTATTTATATATATATATATATACATATTTATATTTATATTTTTATATATAAATATATATAAATATATATAGTCATTTCTGCTACCAACCCCTTACCCAGATCCCGGGCGACCCGCGACCCAGGTGAAATTTGACGGCAACGACCGTGAGAATTCTTTGGTGATTCAACAGGTGCAACAGGGAAGATCCACGGATGCAGGCCATGCCACAGCGCAACCAGCGGCTGTGAAACGGAACATGATGGTAAATCATTGGGTAAATCATGAGTGAGATGGGGCTAGTTTGATAGTGTTTGAGACAAAACCCAACACGCTGACAGTAGCCAACTGGTTCAGTTGACTCTGTTCTGTTTGTTTTGGATATTTCGGAAAACCTTGGTGAACAGTTGGATCTCCTGGGTAGTATGTTTGCCTTTTTCTTACCGGAAGGCATGATTACCTTCCGGTAATTTAACGTAGCCATGGGCAGTGGGCAATTACCTTTTTTGAAGGTAAACACGGCAATTTTTCCATAGCTATATGTTCGATTGCCCGCGGGGATATCCAACTGAGAACCATTGCCCTGTTTTTTTTGGTTTTGTAGGTAGGGTTTTGTGATGGAGGGCGATGGAACCCGAAATCAACCAACATAGATTTCTGGAAATGTTCCTGTGGGAATGATGAGGGTTGGATCCACTTCTTGTAGCAACAGGCCAGGATTTTTGTTTTTTTTTCCCAGTTTTCAAGGTTCATGATGGGTAATGCAATGTCATCCGCACTGATGAAACCCTACTCATAAGATCTCATAAGTTGGGTTCTATGTGAGTTTTGTACAGGGAACGTACAGGTTACCGCAAGATGAATCAACTGCCAGGCCAATCCCCAGCTATACCTAGTTGCCCCTTTCAATTTTCGGATCCGTTGTGGCCAAGGGCCTTTCCGACGCCACTGAGGAACCATAGAAGTGGCGTTGGTGGATCTTCAGGGGTTGACATGGCTCGGGAACGGTCACTGAGTTCCAGGGTGGTTGGCGTTCAGGCTGTCTTGAAATGAGCGGGGCCTGACAAGGGACATTGTACTTCACGTCACCGCTCAAGGGGACAACACCTTCTGGTAAAAATGCTGCCACACAGACACACATATATATATATATATATGAGAGAAATATCATGTGCATATAAATGTACGTAAATATTTATATGTTTTTGGTATATATGCTATGCTGATATTTGATTTGGTTTACCTTCCGACTTTTTGTCTCATCATGTATAATTGTGGTGTGACATATGTTCTGATTTTTCATTCTGGCTGTATTAGGCTGTTGGATTGGGGAGGTATGATTTAAGTAGTAGATTATGAGTATTTGGGGACATTATTTGGCACTGTCCATGTGACATGTACTCTGACAACTGTTTGGTTCCGGGGGGCCACAGGTCCAAGGTAGGGAGGAACTGCATCTCAATGGGAATAATTAGATGTGGATAGAGGGGGCCCTGGGGCCCTGGGGGTCTGAGAGGGGGTCCTTTGCCAGCTTTGGCTACGAAGGATCTGAAGGGTCTTTTTCGGAGCGCCTGAAAGATGGAAATAGATGGAAAGTAAATTGGCATAAACATGAATCAATATTGGAGGAAACGACGATGGCCCAACTGTTTGATTTTTTTGGTACCAGCGGCAAAGCGCAGATCATTTTATGTTGAAAGTTGCTGCTGAAGAATTTCCAGGACATACCCTAGCCCATGCCAGAATGCATCCCGAAGTACAACCCCGTTCAAAATTTAAAATGTTTAAAGTAACATCATTTTGGGCTTCCATTTTCAGTCTGCGAACGCATGCGTTTCAAGCGTCCAAGATGGCACCACTTTCCTGGGCATCCGCTTCCTGAAAACACCGGCGAAGTCAAGGTACTGTGGGGGATGCTTGGAAGATTGAACCGGTCCCACCCTTTGAGCAAATGTGGCTGATTCAAGTTGGTGTGCCTTGGCGGGTAAACCTTGGTGAAGGTTAGATTGGTGAAAAACATGAGCGAATTCTCAGCCATGTGGAGGAACAGTGAACCTACAAACTTATCCCATCCCACTAAAGAATATTGAAGGGTTAGTGAGGCATGGCGTGATGCAGGGTGTTGATGTTCTGTTCAGTAGTTGACCTGCATTGACATAGGCAGTGCTGTGCTTGTCCTTGATCCTTGTCCTTGTCCTTACTTATACTTTTGAATCTTTTGACATTTTCAAGAGTAGAGATAAACTGACCTTGGGGTAGATAATTGTCCCACTATAGATAAATAGATAAACACTTTAACAAAAGATTAATATACATATATATATATATACATATATATATATATACTTACGTATTTTATACGCATGTTCATGCACTTTTGTCCTTCCAGTCGGACGTCCGACGGGTTGCTGGTTGCCACTGGACACTTCCCAAGCGAAGTCTTCAGGGAAGCCCAAAGCGCTAGAGGGCTGAGCCATACACAGGCTCTCACCATTTTGAATGGTTGCCACAGCATATCTCCAGGTTTGGTAGCTAATATATCCCAATATTAGTTGATCACTAATTACATCATTACATATAAATATTGACACACACACATCATAAATATATATATATATGATTATACATATATACATGCACGTCACGTGTGAATCATATAAACACAGGTATTATCTCCAAGTTTCAATGTTTTTGGTAGCAATGCCATGCGTATTGTATTGTGATACCGGGTTCTTCAAAAAAAAAGCCATCCACAGGAAACCACGCAGATACATAAATGACCCCCGCAACCCCCAACTTCAATGTTGTGCTTGGAAGTGCAGAACTCCATCAGAAATGGCTGTTTTGAAGGCCGCCAAACAGAAAAATCAGAAGACAACATTGAATCTGGGGAGGGGGGCGATATAATATCTATTGTTTTCTGTTTCATGGGATGGCTTTTTTTTTTGAAGAACCCGGTATGATGGTATGGATTCATCTTGCTTTATCCCAAGTGAGGTTGAATTGATTCCCGAATGTTTGTCAACTGATATGCACCCTGCTACTATGGACCCTGTCAGCTTACCCATGCAGAGTCCAATATAGTGATCGCAAATCCTATAAGTTGTGTTAGACTAGGAACATACTCCAGTCGCTGTTCTTGGGCCCCTTGATTGGATGATCTTTTTGGACCCATCGGCAGCCTCTCAGTTGGTATCGCTGGCCATCATATGCCCTTGCATGCTGGGCCTGGTCATCGGTGTGAGGCGAGGAAAACTCCTGAGTCGCTAGTTGGGGAGAAGCAGAGAAGCGGGCTAAAGCTGTTATAGCCACTTAGGCAATCTTCAAAACCTGGTTGAATAGTTCTTTGATGGGGATTTTACCATGATGTTAGGAGGTTCAAACATAACACAAAGGGCGATACAACTGATAAACAAATAATTATAAACGATGTTTGGTTGATGATTGGGGGTTAAAGTACCCAATTTTGGGGGATTATCATAATCTAAGAGCTGGTAACCCTCGTTCTAAACCAAGCAGTATGATGGAATAACAGAGGGTTTTGAGCACTGCTCATTTGGAGATGGAATACCCTTTTGAAAACCAGAGTGGAACACAAAAACTTGTATCTGGATGTTTGGAAGATGATTTTCCCGACTTGTAAATATCAATGTGCTGGTTCCCTTTTAGTTCTCCAGCTTTATCCACAATCTGAGATGGACTAGAACCACTTCCCAACTAGGATCAATGGGCAGATGGGAGGCTTCATCCTGGTAGCTTGAGTGTTTGAAAATCAACACAGGGGTTGAACTACCCAACATACAGCATGTAAACCATCCAAATTGAGGCGTCCAGTATTGAATATGGAGCTTCCACAAGACATTATTTAAGGGCAGCATTGATGAAGTAACTCCAAAAGATAGCGAAAGCGGGAAGGACATATCCAAAACTTTCTGACCCTTAACGGCTTCATTCCAAAAAATTATGGCAGAAAATGGTGAAGCGCCGCAGGAATTACTGATCTCCAATATTTCATTTCGGAATGGTCTTAGAACGTGTTTTTTAATGTTTTTTATGGATTGGTGAGATTGAAGTACGATTCTAAGGCCCCAAACACAAAACAATAAGATAGGTGTATCTACTGCAGTTTGCCCTTTTCTTCTGAGGGTGGGAGGGGTAGCTGCGTTTTGCACCCAGAGCAGGGCAACATAGTGATGCGGATTCACTCAGACAGGCGATGTCAGGTTCTTTTTGATTTCGTGCATCGAAGATTATGGGCAAGATCCCTGCAATTTGGTAACATCAATGGCCATTTCAGGAACCTAAATTGAAGGTACCTACCATATACAAGGGCTAGTAAGGGCGATGCAAGGGGATAGTTCCCCAAGAGATGGCTTCATATGGTACAGTACCTCTATTTTCGGGCCCTGAACTCCTCAAACACATGCCTTTAAATTTGGACGATGACAAAGGGTTTTGTTGCGGTGTGTCGCCCTCTTGGCGGCAACAACAAAGGGCAAGTTGCCCCGCAGATCACCAACACGGGTATAGTAGTGTTTCCAGGATGTTCTGATGATCTTTAACTCATAACCCGTAAACATGTCTAACTGTTCTATGATGTTCTATTCATTTTGGGGGTGCAGATAGATTCAGAAATACATCCATACAATCGCACAACCATACATGCCATCTTACATATCATATAGAGAATCATGAGGACATGCGGAGTGCTTCAGGAAATTGAAATCCCCCATATATACCCTCTGGTCGGCAGACATGGCAATAGATAATCCTTCATTTAGTTCGATGATTATCCCATTTAAATGCCCATTTAGTTCAGGCATTTCCCATTGCTATGTTTGATTTGGGATGCTACTTTCCCTGTGGCGCATTCTCAGGATGGTGAAGCGAAAACGAGCATTGCGGAGCGCTCCCAATGCGCCGAATGCACTGGTGTAGCAGCAGATGAGTTCCGGATTGGGTTCCCTGTGCGGAACCCCTGTGGGGATGGCAGTTCCTGGAAACGATGACTTTTGGAATGTCCCAGGGTTCCCAGGGTCAGGGTTGGACCGCTACATCCACTGGATGCAAGATTTGCAAGTAATAATTAGCCGCGAGCGCCAAGCGCCGTGGTTGACACCGTTCCTCTTTTGAACGGGGCAGAGTTCGCAAAGCCGTTTGACGGTACATGACACTGATTGTGGACGGACGTGGTTGCAACCTTTTTTTTTTTTTGTGTGTGTGTGTGTTGTTGTGCTCATGATTCTAAAACTGCTGCCAAAGCAACATTTTTTTTTTTTGCGCGGTATACTTGCAAGTTGCACACGGTAGATTATAGTATATGATCATGCTGGGCTCCGTTCTTTGAGTCGCGGCCAAGACACAGATGAAGCCATGCATTTTTTGGAAATGAATAAAACAGCGACGGCAGTCAACAAGATTTGCAATGTCAGAACATGTTGGTGCCCAAATGGTGGGTTTATTTGTTGGGTTTAACACTAGATTTGTTTCATGAAAATGACGCAGCCTCAGAATCAGCCTTTTCTTATCTTCCTGCACCCAGTGCCCCATGCAGCTGCGGCCTCCTTGTCACACAGGGGGTGTAAAGCCCATGGGGCAGTGGCTTTACAGATTCTTTCTTCGATCATTTTTGTCATGTCTCAAACATATTGGCCAACATGTTGGGGTGACTTTTGTTGCGATAGCCACACATGACATACACTGTCAAACGTGGTGGATCGGACGAGTCCCTGCACGAGGCTGGCGGTTTCTCATAAAGAATCATACGGTGAGCAGTAAGTTGAACTAGGCTCTAGTTTGAAAATGACGTTACATTCATCTTTCGTAAATACATGTAAATACCTATTTATCCATAATTCAACTATATTTAGCCTACCAGGCTTGAATAATTCCCTTTCGGATTTGTTCTGAGTGTAAACATTTTCGAAATGAAACTGATAGTGGATGGGCGGAATCCCTTACACGTTGGACGTTTTATGAGTTTTGTCCAATTCGCACAGACGATTGTGAGCCCCTGCTCGAGAAGATTCTTGCTGTGGCACTGGTACTCACAAAATAGATAGAACAAGGACACCCCACTGACATGCTGTTGGAACAAATTGCTGATATTTCTGGTCAGGGCCACAAGAAGGACCAAAACGGTGTGTGGTTGGCGTCATTGCGTAAGTGTTCAACGATTTTTGGGATCTTTTGGGATGATGATTAGAATTGGCGAAGGTTCTCGGTAAGGGGTTGAAGCCACCAACCAGCAGATGATTCTTTTTGCTTCGCCAGCGCAGCCATCTCTTGAGTTTTAACAGCCTCAAGGTGCCCTGAGTCAGAGTTGTTTGAAAGTTATGGAGACTTATGATGTTTCTTTCTGGCACTAAAAATTGGGGGTTGGACTAGCCGGGTGAAACTAGGGATTTATACTTCGTATATCTTAGTAGCATGATCATTTTCCGCTTGAAAATGGCTGGAAACACATTTGAAACACATGCAACTCACTTCGCAGGTGAACTCATTGGCCTCATATGCCACGGGAAGGTGGCTATCATGACTGGGGATGGTTCGAATCTCATCCATTGATGGTGATTTTTTGGGGATTGTTTATTGTTGGGTTTACCACATTGATTGATGCTAATTGACCCTATTCATCCGGATGATGTAAACTGATTGACATTTCTGCTGATAGACAACAAGGTCAGCATTTGTGGATGGAAGCAGGACACCAGGGGGTTCCAAGAATTAAGATACTGTAATTAATAAGAGACTTGAGCAGCTGATGATCAGTGAGTGCATTTGCTGCAATGTCGCTGGCAGAGAAGGCATACTATATCGACTATGTGTGCACATGTCTCAACATTTCTTTCAAGATCATGAATCATTAATATACATGTATGATTACCTGTGTCTCTGTGTCTGTTTGAATATGCTCAATATGTATCTATATACGGTTACAGGGTTGTTTTGGGGCCCTATATGCATATCGCTATGTAGAAAGGTATTCATAGAAGTGCATGTATATATCATATGCATTTAATTGCATTTATACATATGTATACGTGTATGTGTGTTTGTATCATGATACAGATGTACATACATATGTAAAGTATATAATGATATATTACACATATATTTGTCTTTTTTATTTATGCATACAATTATATGTTTAGTTGTATGTATACTTATACAACTCGTGTGTGTATATATATATATATATATTCTATATGTGTACTATAGTTAAACATATAAACATATATTATGCATATATGTATGTTTGATTTTACGTGTGCTTGAATATGCGTATGCATTTTCTTAAACTTGTGTTCTTATTATTCATATATATATATATATATGTGTACTCATATGCGGATATCTATATATATATATGTATATATATATATGTGTGTGTGTGTGTGTGTTAAAGGCTGGAGGTTCCCCCGAAGTTGATCGGAGTGAATTTGGGCGATGAAAATTGTGATTTCTCCTGTGCAGGGTTATGAGTTCTTCCGTCAATAGCCAATAATAGGATCAAGGTTTTAACATCTGCGCGGATTTAGTACATAGTTCTAGACAAGTGATGTGTTGGAGCTGCTAGTAAGATGTAGCAAATGCATGCAAATGCATCTTTCTGCCTGTCCCGGTGTTCGTTTTGAAGTTCGGACGGGTGCGGCCCATTTGAAGAAACGAGACTCACACCATGCCATGGCCATGGTTTGAACCTGACTCACCCATGGTACACCGGGAAATCCCCTATAAATGCAGGTTTTCATGTGAACATATGGAAATCGCGTCTCTCTTAAAGGGGGAATTGTCCATTGCCATGTTTGACTAGCGGAGGGTACATCCATAAGCTCATTTGAACATCCATGATGTTGACATGTCTGGTCTCCATGGCTTGTATGACAAGCCAGGATTAATCCTGGATCTTTCCCAATGACTTCAAGGGGTAGCCGGTGTGAGCCGTTTACGTTACGCATGTCGTGCTCATAATCCAAGTGTACCCTCCAGTAGAGTACATTGCTATGGAACACCTTAATCCATCTATAAATGAACCATCTATGCCATAGCTTTGCGGGTTTCACACGACCTTAGGAATCTTAGGATATTTACTGATTTTGCCCAACGGCCAATGCATGTCAATGCTTCTGCACAGATATTCTTCCTGTGCTTGCGGTTTCGGGTGTCTTGGAAGTCTTGGATTCAACTGGTCCGTCGACATGTCAGACTAGAAAAGGGATTGAACGTGTCACTATGCTGGCTGGTGCTTTCGGGTGCACGAATCGGCCCCAGTTGAATCTGTCCAAGAATACGCCAATGCGGTGACATTGGGGTGACCTGACATCACCAGAGGTTCCCTTCACACATCTTCAAGAAACTCAATATTCTATTTTCTGATTGGTGGTTGCAGACACACTCTCACACACAGGCAGAATATACATATAATATCATATAATTATATTTAATTTTATATAGTACCAATTAATCAATTATGTATTTTTTATGTAGTTGCATACTTGTGACCATACATATATACATGTACAAGCATTCTTTTCGGAATGTGTGTAAATAAGCATATATATATATATATATCATATACATATATATATATACCATATATATATATATTTATTTGTATATTTATATAACATATATATATATAACATACAAATGTATACATATATATATATAATTATATGTGTGTGTGCTATGCATTTTACATGTGTACACGTATGTATGTATATACGTTTGCATGCATGTGCACACATGACACACATGTATTTGCAAACCAGTTGAAAACCAAGATCACGGTTTAATTTTGTTTTATTTCCCCGCCTGCCAGGTGAGGATCTATAGTGATTTGACGTAAGCCGCCACGTCTGGCCCCGCCACACTGTCAGACAGAATGTCAGAACATTGTCAGATAGAATATCAGCATACATGATGCAAATAAACTTACTGGTGCTTAGTAGGGAATGGGGTTTCATGGCCTATAATAAGGGGAATGACTTTTTTTTAATAACCATTAATAATCATCCCATTCCCCCATTCCCTGCTAAGCACCAGTAAAAAAATGTCAGAACATCTCCATGATCCGTCAGATCACCCGACTCACCTGAGCCGAATCCAGCTGAGACTTGGAACCGTCGAGAGCTGGACAGCCGCATCGACGGGTGCGATCCTGGAGGTATGTCACCGTCACAGGGATGTGGCCACAGAGCAAACAATGGACGCATGGCTAGCATGGCTTGACAGATTTTTTACGCCCCAGATTGATGCCAAGTTCTTTCACTTTGAACCTCAGGTGCGTTTTACTTACCATTCAACCTGACATTTTTTGATATGTTTTGCGGATTTTTTGTGCCTTAAAGTGTAGTCACTGAACTTGTGGATGCGGGGTATCTAAGATTGGCAGATTCATGGATTCAATGGCTTTGGTTTGGTTGATGGGTTCAGCCTCAGACATGAAATGAATGAATTGAGGCTGTTTGGTGGGCTTAGTAGTGGACGTGGAATCCATAGATGGAGGAATGCCATATTTTCCTGAAAGTTGTTTTTTCTTTGGGAGTTTGTGGAAGAGGGTAGCCATGATTTCTTGACCCTTAGACCCCTACCTTGAAAAAGGGAAACACGGGTGATTAAATGCGAATGACAACTCAACATGGTAATTTGCATGTTTGGAGTGGAATTAATCAATATTCACTAGGGGTTGGGGAGCTGGCCCCAATCCAGTGGTAAACCATCCTGGATTATCCTGGATTAGCATTAATCCTCCTTGGTGGTTTCATTGTTGTTTCATCTTCTCTGGTTGATACTGCGGATCATTCACTCCTTTTGGCTATGATCAAGTGTAGCATTTGCACCACGAAGATGTCAATCACATTTCACATGTGTAGTCCTTTTTGCACTCTTGGGTGGTGGGAAAGGACCCCTGAAATTCGAGAAGTGTAACGAGGATTTGAGGTGGAAGGTGAACTAGAGGTGCCTGTGGATCTACTGATCCATAGGCCCATAGGTTATGAGCCCAAAGGGCAAAGAAGACGAAGCAATGATGCGCCGCCGCCGAGATTTCATTGCGCTGGAAGATGGCCAATTGGCCCTGCAGGATCGAGAAGAAGAAGGTGAAGAGGTTCAGGAAGTAGCCAACGGTTCGGAAGGGGATCGTGGGGTTAGAGAAGAACCTGGAGCGAAGACAGATGTTGCGACTACAACAGCTGAATCTCCACAACTTTCTAGACCTTTGACTTCACCTCAAGTTTTTGGTCCTAAGCCAAATGGGTTAGATAAAGCCACTCCAGAGCCTCAGGAAACGTCCAAACCAGTTCCTACTGCAGGTCCCCTTGGATCACAATCCAATGCTGGACAGGTTGAGACACAGGTAGCAGTGACACCGATGTCGCCGCCTTTGTTTATTCCTGAACAGGTGAAAGCGTTGGACACCCTGCATAGGCAAGCACCAGGAATCTATGGTCCGATGGCACCCATGGTGACTCCACCAGTAGATCCACGTTTTGCACTTCAATCTCAAGTAGATCCCAGGTATGCCATGGTTCAGCATGACATGCATAGACCACCGGCACAGAGACCATCCTTTTTAGAAGAAGATGAGAAGCGAATCTTTTTCAGGATGTGGAATGAAGAAAGAATGGAAATGCAGAAGAGTAGTCCAGAATTTCTGAGAGAGATTCAGATGTTGAGAGATGAGAATGTAGCCCTAAGAATGGAGTTACAGCAAGATTCCCGAAGGTTTCATACGCCACCAGAAGTCTCCAGCCAAGAGGAGGTTCAACTTGGAAGACAGGGAAGACTCCGTGATGCGCAAGTCCGCCGAAGTCTTGCGGAAGATTTCAAGGAGGACGGGACCAGGGTCCACCAAGACTTCAAGGAGGACGGGACCAGGGTCCGGCAAGACTTCAAGGAGGACGGGACCAGGGTCCGGCAAGATTTCAAGGAGGACGGGACTAGGGTCCGACAAGAATTTCAGGAGGAAGGGACCAGGGTCCAGCAAGGTCAAGGTGAAAGTGGAAAAGGCAGAGGTAGCGGAAGTGGCTATCGTGCCCCACCGAGAGAAAGAACAAGATCGCGTTCCAAAGATGGAAAGAGCAAAGAGGAGATTGATGAGAACAGCAATACCCACCACAAGAGTCTGGAGGTCATGTTGCTGATGCTGCAATCTATGCAGAAGATGATGGATGATCGAGAAGAACGAGCAGAAGCCCTCAGGACCACCATTCCTGATCTTCCATTGCTGGCAGAGTGGTCAGGCAATGGACCAATCGATATGGGGGATTGGCTTGTTCTCTTGGAACCGATTATGAGTGACTTGTCCCCCAACTCGGAAGTGTGGTGGAAATTGATGCTCAAAGAACTTGAAGATTGGTACACCGATCATATGAAGCTTGCTCCACTTGCCCGAGCATCACACTCCATGAAGACACCAGCAGTTTTGAAGGAGAAGCGATGGCAGCGTTTGGAGAGGCGAGTGGTGTCTCTCTTGTTGAAGGCCATTCCACAAAGCGCAAAAGAGGAAATGATCTCTGGAAAGAGAACAACGGTGTTTGCCATCCTAGCTTCTCTTCAGGTGGCCTACCAGCCGGGAGGCCTTGCAGAAAAGGAGATCATTCTGCGCAATCTTGAGCAACCGTCTGAAGCCTCCTCCATTCAGGAAGCAGTGATGAGTTTGCGTCGATGGTCTCGTTGGAGGGTGCGTGCAGGAGAGCTAGGAGTAGCTGAGCCAGATCCTAGCATTTTGATGCGTGGGATCAACAAGCTTACAAAAAAGGTGGTAGAGAATCACCGTGAACTTCTCTTCAGAATCTCTTTGGCAAGGAGCACTCTGATGGTAGACTGCGCTCCGACTTCTACCTCTGCTTCCCAGTTCGCAAATCACCTTCAAGCAGAACTTGAACAAATCGCTCATGTCGAGAAACGAGGTCAGGCAACAGGGGTGAATGCAAAGGGAGACTACAAGCTGAAGAAAGTAGAAGAGACAGGTCAGCAGTCTGCAAAAGGAGATGCCAAAGGGAAGAAGAAAGGAGAGGAGAAAGGAGCCAGTCGGTCTCCGTGTAAGTTTTTCCTTTCAGCCGATGGTTGCCGCAAAGGCAAGCAGTGTACATGGCAACACGCGCTGGATGGTCAGCGACGTTGCTGGTGCTGCGGATCTACGCAGCATCTGGCTTCAGAGTGTCCAAGGCAGTCACCAGAGAAGCCGAGGGCACAAAAGGCGGAGGTTGAGAAGGATGAGAAAGAAAATGAAGGGTCTCAGAATTGCTCTGGGCTTTCAGAAGCTGCAGAAGTGGGTTCCTCTGCAAGCAATGAGGAGGTTATGAAGTCACTGATAGAAGAAGCAGGAAAGATGCTGAAAGGCATGACGCTTGAGGAGAACAAGAGGTCCAAGGAAGAAGAGCGAGGAGACAAGCTGCAGCAGTTGCAGAAGCAGCTTGATGCCTTGACCAGAACAAATGTCAAGGTTTTGAGGTTGACGAAGCTAGGAGGACATGGAGAACGAGGCCTTATAGACTCTGGGGCAACTCATGCCTTGAGAGGAAGGCGTCCCAGGGAAAAGGTGGAGATGTACCCCACGGTCGAGGTCCAGCTAGCTGGGGGAGAAGTCAAGAAAATGCACTTATCACCACAAGGCATCCTCATCGGGGACAAAGACACCGAGCCAATTATCCCCATGGGTCTGCTCACCAAATGCCTGAGCTGTGACATTCAGTGGACCCCAGATGGTCTCGATGTGGTGCATCCCGAATTGGGGCGTTTGGATGTCGTCATCGACAATGGCTGTCCGATGTTGGAGAGAGGTCAAGCACTCCTGCTCATCAAGCAACTTGAANTCCCGAATTGGGGCGTTTGGATGTCGTCATCGACAATGGCTGTCCGATGTTGGAGAGAGGTCAAGCACTCCTGCTCATCAAGCAACTTGAAGATCTCACGGTCGCAAGGTTGAAAGAGATGGGCATCAAAGAGAACCCTGAACTTCAGTGGCTCACCAGATTGGTGAAAGAGCATCCTGTTTTCAAGGATGTCCCAGAGGAGATCAAAGAACGGCTGATAGAGGAGCCGGCCATGGATGCCACTGCAGTGGGAAACAAGAAGATGAGAAAGAAGTGGAGGACAGAAGGTCTGACTGTGCACTTGTTCTCAGGCAGTAAGGATGGATACCCACTGAAAAGAGCTTTCAAGGAAGTGGGCGGTCAACCACACCGTCTTCTAGAGTTGGATGTCCTTCATGGCCATCGAGGTGGAGATCTATCACCAGCAGGCACGGCATATGGCACCTTGCTGTGCTGGCGCTGGATGGGCAAATCAGAGGCCTACTTGGAGGCCCTCCCTGCAGAACTCGCTCAGTTCTTCGACATATGGAAGTCGAGGGCATGGATGACATGCCACGGCCGTTGAGACAATGGAATGGAGGAGAGTTCGGAAAAGAAGGCTTGACGCCAAAAGAAAGAGAAGCAGTTGTAGAAGACGATACTCTCTTATTTCGTTTTCTCCTTCTTTACATTGTTGCAGAGGAGGTGAGGAAGGCGATGGGAAAGACACAAAAGGTCGCCTTTGGAATGGAACAGCCTGCTTCACCAGAAAACAAGAAAGAGGTGGTAAGTTGGTGGAGGACCAAGCAGTGGGCTACTTTGAAAGATCTCTATGAGTTGGGGGAGCAGAGTTTCAATCAAGCCTCATTTGGAGGTTCTGCCACCAAGCCCACCACTTGGGCAGGAAACATGAGAATTTGTCTCCCAGCGTTTGAAAAGAAAGGAGAACCACGCAACATCGACGGCATGAACAGAGAAGAAATCTTTCAGTCATCTCGAAAGCTCTCGAGGTGGGCACCAGGACTGATGCGAGAGATTGCATTAGTCATCCAGTCTCAAATCTGGCAGACTCCTGCTCTGAAGAAAGCATCGTGGACCACATGGAAAGAACACATACTTGCACATCATGTTCCATACCGCAAAGATTGCAAAGTATGTCAAGAAGGTTGCGGAAAAGAGCCATATCATCGGCGTTCTCATTTACCAGCTCGTGCTGGTGTCCTCTCTGTCGATGTTTCAGGTCCATTTTTGGAAGCTCCTGATTTGCATCGAGGAGCGAAAGCCAAATACATGCTTGTGGGCGCTTTTACTTGGCCCTCAAGGAAAACTGAAGATCAAAAGAAGAAAGATCAGGAAGAACTGAAGGAAGTTCTTGATGATTTGGATGAAGCTCCAGAGATAGAAGAAGATGAGGCGTATGCAGATGATGAGGGCTCGAGAGAAGAGCAGCCAGAAGAACAGAAAGAAGACGGCATAGAAGACGGCATAGAGCCGAGAAGAGACGAGAGAGAGAATCGAAGAGCAGATGGAGGAGCAGATGAGGAGCTCTCTTCAGAGATCAGAGAAGGTATGAGAATAGAGGAGGAGAGAGCACAGGCCAAGCAGCCAGTTGCCATGGATGTCATCCGCTTGGTCACTCCAATGCCTTCAAGAGATCAAAGATGAAGGCGATCACCAAGTTCTATCTGCAGCTCAGGGCAGATGGATACGAGGTGCGGCAGCTACATTCTGATCATGGGGGAGAATTCAACTCCATGGCTCTGAAGAATTGGTGCGAAGCAAGAGCAGTGCTTCATACCAGAACAGCAGGAGATCAGCCTCAATCTAACGGACGAGCAGAACAATCCGTTGGAGAAGTGAAGGCGAGAATTCGCAGAATGCTCAAGGCTGCTGAAGCAGACTTCAGCCGTTGGCCACTTGCAGCTCGTTGCTTGCATGAGAAGCTCAGAGCTGAAGCGCTTGGCCTGAAGCCAAGTCCACCTTTTCTCTCAAAGTCCTGGTTCGAAAACGTTTCTGGCGGGCCAAAGAACTCGAACCCACTCAAGAAGAAGTTCTTTACCTGGGCCCTAGCTGGGTCAATCATGGACACTGGGTTGAGCGACCTGATGGAACCAAAGTGCTCACAAGGGTGGTGATATCAAATGTGGTTGACCCACCAACTGACATCCATTGGATTGGACTAGAGGATGAGATGAATCCAATTGAGCAGAGAAGGAGGCTGAGGGAGAAGACAGCAGTCAGAGCATACGAGGTGAGAGAAGAAGAAGAAGATCAAGAGAAGAAGAGCACAGAAAGAAGCCAGAAAAGAATTCAGAGAACGATAGAAGAAGAGATGACGACAGCAGTCTTCGACCATCAGGAGGTCTTGGAAGAGGTGCTAGAAGGAGTGGCATGGCTGAAAGAAGCCATCGTAGAGGAGAACGATCAAGAGATCTTACAAACGAAGATTGTGTCGCAAGGAGAGGGGAGGAGGAATTCAGCAGTCTGGCTCCCAGCCATCAAGGCGGAACTGGAGTCATTGCTGGACGTCAAGAAGGCGTTGAAGGTGGTGAGCGAGGAAGAAGGAAAGAGGTTGCTTAGAGAAGATCTTGCAGAACTCATTCCATCCANATTGCTGGACGTCAAGAAGGCGTTGAAGGTGGTGAGCGAGGAAGAAGGAAAGAGGTTGCTTAGAGAAGATCTTGCAGAACTCATTCCATCCAAATTCGTTTACACCATCAAACCTCAACCGGGTCAGACTCCCGGTAAGCGAAAAGCCAGATTGGTTGCCTGTGGCAACTACATAGAAGACCAACCATCACAGGAGCTTTATGCGGGGGGAGCAGGGGCAGTGGCACTTCGCCTTGCATTAGCCCTGGCAGCTCAAAAGTCATGGCATGCTCTTGCGCTTGATCTGCGCACAGCTTTCCTCAATGCTCCTATGAAGCTTCCTGAAGAAGAAGGAAAACCACCGAGAAGAGCATTGATGAAGCCACCTGCACTCTTAGAAGAACTTCAGCTGGTCAAAAAAGGAGAATTCTATGAAGCCGTGATGGCGCTTTACGGCTATCGTCAATCTCCTCGTTTGTGGAGCGATTGTCGAGACGAGGAAATGGCGAAGATGGAAGAAAAGGTAGAAGGAAGAAAGGTTCACATGGTCCAACTTCTGACAGAGCCAGGGCTTTGGAGGATTTTGGAAGAGGATCTAGAAAAGGGGGAACAGTTGAAAGGCGTCGTTGTCGTCTATGTGGACGACATGTTGTTTCTTGGAGAGAAGTTGCACATCGACGCCATGGCCAAGACGGTGATGGAAAAGTGGGAAACTACAACTCCAGAAATTGTCGGTCACCAAGAAGGGGTCCGATTTCTAGGATCAGAAGTTTGGAAAAATGAAGATGGGTCTTGGAGTGCGACTCAAGAAAACTACACCAAAGATCTTTTACAGCGAAATCTTGGAGAAGAGGTAGGAAAATGGAAAGTAAAGAAGGTGCCAATCTCACAGGAGATAGAAGAGGTAGATCAGGAGAAAAGAACACCACATCTGGTGAAGTTGGCACAAAAGGCTGTAGGAGAATTTGTTTGGTTAGTGACTCGATGCCGCCCAGACCTCATGCTGGCCACATCAAAGCTTGCCGCTGCCATCACAAAGAACCCAGAGGCTGTTGTCCAAGCTAGTGAACAGGTTTGGGCATATCTGGCAGGCACACCATCACATGGTCTTCATNATGCACGGTCATCATGTGGGGACAGAGCCCCATCCTTTGGAAGTCGTCAAGACATGCGACAGCTTCCAACTCAACAGCTGAAGCCGAGTTGATGGAATTGGTAGACGCAGCCACAGCTGGTGACGCAGTGCGCGTTGTGATTGAGGAGTTGATAGATCAGAAAGTCATCAGTGTGGCTCACACTGACAGCTCATCAGCACTCTATCGCAACTGGAGAGACAGGTGCCTGGAGGACTAGACACTTGCGCCGTCGAGCTCTCAATTTGAGATGGCGAGTGACTAGAGGAGACTGGGCAGTTCGCCACTTGGCAGGATCAGAAATGCCTGCTGATTTGGGCACAAAGATTTTGGGAGCAGAAAGGTTTCTCAAGCTGCGAGAAATGTTAGGCATGAGAGATCAAGAAAAGGAAAAGAAAGAAGAAGAAAAGCAGGAGGTAGCAGCTCAGAAGTCAACACAACAGGAAGTGAAAAGGGCACTTCAGCTGCTGATAGTAGCAGCTACGATCTCTTCAGCGAAGTCTCACAACCTGATTCTTCATCAAGGTTCACAGGAGATTCAAGAGGTCAAAGTGAAAAGTTTTTGGTTTTGGCTTCCCATGATCATTTACACCAGCATTGTCATCTTTGCCACCTTGCTCTTTCAGTGTTTGTGGAGAAGGTTTGCTCCGCGACCACTGCCAGCACAGGCAGATCAGAGAGGGGAGAGGCGACGAGAGGAGGAGAATCTAGGCCGTCCAGCGGGGTTAGAAGTAGAAAGACCAACAGAAGAGCTCCGCAACCAAAGAGGAAAGGGAAGGGCACAAGGTGATCAGGTTAGAGATCAGGCGAGAAGTAGAAGCCAGGTGAAGGGGAAGGGAAAAGAAGAAGGAAGGTCAGAGGAGGTTGAGGGGCCATTGTCGGCGTCTTCGTCCATTCCTATATCCACGTCTCAAGGTTCCTCTTTACAAAGGCAACGAACTGGTGGGAAATATCACGTTGATCGAAACTGCCATGGACTGAGAAAAGCCGTAGTCGTCACTGAAAGTCAATGGTGTCATCAGTGTTTGCACCCCGGTCAAAGAGTTCAGAAGCTGTTTTCAAAAGGCATTGGTCACAGTTTGCATGGGAGCATCACCGAAGCGTGTACTGTTCTGGAAGGCGTGAATAGTTTCAAGGAATACTATCCATGCCATATCTGTATTCCAATGCCAGCAGAGCCATTCACCAAAGGAACATCAAAGGGCTTGAGTCAAACATAGCTGACGCTGCACCACCTTATGCTGGAAGATGCGAGTACTCAAGGGCGGTGAACAGTAGAATCGGCTGTGTGGCTTGATTTTCCATGAAATCCAAGCCAGGGGGAGTGCGGATCATTCACTCCTTTTGGCTATGATCAAGTGTAGCATTTGCACCACGAAGATGTCAATCACATTTCACATGTGTAGTCCTTTTTGCACAAGGCCNTCTTGGGTGGTGGGAAAGGACCCCTGAAATTCGAGAAGTGTAACGAGGATTTGAGGTGGAAGGTGAACTAGAGGTGCCTGTGGATCTACTGATCCATAGATACTACCTAGCAGTTGTCTGCAAGTGACACGGTCATTTTTTCGGTGAATGGACATCTGACACCTTCCACTTTGCTCAGCGACCAACATTAATTTTATAGCGTTCCCTGTGACGTCAAACGAGCACAGAGTTGAACATATAGCGGGGTGGTGGTTACAATGGATAGTTCAAGGAACAGCAAGCGCAGAGATGACCACCAATAGAAATACACATCACTATCACATATCCTACATGAAACTGGGTTGTGATTTCAAACATATACCCATGTCCAATGCTCAACAAAAAGGATGATTATCCACAACGGGGTCAGACATGTTGAAACCACCACAGCATCACGTTTTGGAGCAGGTTCCTCCGAACTGTATAAACGAGAAACGAGCTGGCGTTGCTTTGTCAAGGTAACTTCGTTACCGAGAGGCTGCGAAAAAGCGTACCTGGGGTAGAGTCCCAAGGAATTTGCGGCCAGAATTGTGTTTCCTGTTCTTTTCCTGTTCTTCCAATCGTGGAGTTTGGTTTGGTTGTGTTTTTTGAAGCATCACATGGACAACTATAATTGGTATCCGGCCACAAGTTAAGACACTTAAATCACTTAAATATGTGCAATTACATCAAGTTACTATGGTTTTCCATGTTTGCTTATTTGTGGATGTTGCCCTTGCAGATTGAGATTGGATGGAAACCACTGTGGCATATGCATATACATACTTTATCCTCCAGATTCAATCTGATGCATGGTGCCGTGAATGTAGTTCATTTGCGCACACAGGCGCAGGCACATATTGTGTACATTAGAGGTGCTAAATTAATCATACCTACGTATGTAGCAATTCAGTAGTTGCGTCTTCCAGTTTTTCGCCGCTGCCCACACGGCAGTCTTGACAGATGGCGATGAGACCGCTGAAACCGCCGATTCAGGGTTGAGTGGACAACGGTGGGTCCTATGTTCCGTGCCAGCTCAGATTGTATCATATTGTATCAATATTCAGACATGTTGAAATACGTGTGTATATATACATATATATATATATATGTCGCAGTTCTAATCATGGTTTGTTGGTACTTGTTCACACACTTGATTCCGCGCACGTAGACTTATTATATCTTACTACAATGTATTTTCATATAATCGACATTTCCATGATGTCCATGATGTCTTCATATATACACATACTCTTGTTTCATGTAGTCATGGCCTTACTTTGCTGTACATCCTGTGGAGATCCCGCGCTGGATGAGGAGACCGGGGAAGATCCTGGGGAAACCACGTTGAAAGACGTGGAGAGCCAATAGTTTCCCTAGGGAATACTGGGTTAACTAGGGTTTATAGGGGATATAACTATAGTTAGATGGGGTAATTATAATTAGGGTGGCCCTTCCTTTAGGAAAATGATCCACAAATGGTTTGTTTTCCACATCTGCGTTAGTTTGAAGGAGAGTGTCACAAGTAAATGATTGCTACTCTTGAGGGGGAAAACAATACTGCAGGTGATGTGGCATCCTCCATTTTTTCCCCAACACAAAAATCCGGGATGTGGGAAGCAACTCTGGAAGTGGTGATATTAAGCAACCAAACTCAAGGTGGAACCAGCAAATCATAGGAATGGGGGGTTAGATGGGCTGGTCCAAACATGTAGAATACCCCCAAGTGGCTACAATGGATAAAATGAAGAGAAACACACATTGCGGGGCTATTTTTAGAACAACCCGCATCAATAATAAGCAACATTGTGTTTGAATCACCACTGAATCACGAAGAATTGGGGATGTACTGCGACCACCCCCCGCAAAAAAATAGCATGTTTCACCATCAAAACATGAATTTCAATGAGGTTTTGTCAGCGAAACAAATGGTATGTTCATGGGTTGGAATCCTGTAGGTGGCATCTGGGGCATGCTGCCTTTCTCTTCTGGGGCATGGATTCCAAATCAACGGGATAAAAAAAACTACTGATTCACAAGTTCCCGAGCTTGGAGGGCGGTGAGTCCCTGCCCCTGGGGTTCCAAGGTTTGAGGAGATGGTGGGATGCCCTCCAAATGGTGTGGAAAAAACCAGGTTTCAAATCCGTTCCACACCTGGTTCAGACCCTCATCAATCTTGGAAATTGAAACAGAAAAAGGAACAGATGAGGAAAAGCACATCAGAACAAGAAGAGAAAAGGACGAGAAAATTAATAAGACATAGTTCAACACAATCAGACATAACAACCACATCATTGGGAACACATATTATATTAACATGGAAGGACATGACAAGAAAATGAGAAGCTATAAAGAATACTGAAAAACGACCGAAGACTAGGAGTAGTATTGCGTAAAGGACACAGAATAGTGCGAAAAGAATGGCCCACCAGAACATTTTTTTTCTTGTGTTTTCCTAATTGTGGATGGTTTTATCAGCCATGAAAGAGGACAGAATACTAAACTCAAAGTCGTATTGCTTAGAGGACAAGGAAAAATGGTGGATGTTGACTAGTGTGGCACCCCCTAACAATTGGAGGGGGATGAATGATTTCGTTTTTTTTTTTTTTTGGGGGGGGGGGGAGCAGGTCTGGGGCCCCAAAGGTCATGAACTTTGCTAAGGATGTTCAATTCACAACATATCAATCTACTTTCAAAAGTCTGAGAAAGGAAAAACATGGGTTTGGGAAGAACTTAACACAATAGAGGCCCACCCCCAGCATCACACAGGTCTGGAATTGTTTTGGAAGAACTTGACACGTTAGAGGCCCATTGTGCTACTTGTAGTCAACATGCAGCATTACCAAGCAAAGATGTTGCCGGCAAAAACATGTAATTGCGGTGGTCTCTATTAATCGGAGCTAGGGATTCTTCAATTTAATGCTAGACATCCTTTCCGCGGGTGCTATTTATGTAAGGTCAGCCATGTGTCACTCCTGATTTGTCCGCAGGATCGCTAACTTCCAACGACCAGTGAAGCATTGGCTGGTGGCATTTGTTGTGTTCAATCTGTTTGGAATCATCAGCCAATCAGATGTTTGGATCTTTATGTCTAGATGATTGCCTTTTGATAGTGTACCCTAGCAATTGGACATGTTCTGTTGTGGTAGGATGTTTCCAAACCGACCAATATTCTTGGGGACGGGCCGAGCCAGCCGAGCAGTTTGTAGCGTATTATACCCCAACGAAACAGATGCCATTGAATAGATAATGATGAATATGTACAAATCCACGACCGATAGATTCCAGATTTAACCGGTACCCTCCTGCAAACTAACATAAATGTGGAGAAGCCACATGTATAGAGGGTTTCCCTAAAGAAATCATTGGTTTTCCACATTTTTCTGTTAGTTTACCCCAACGTACATCCCATTCCAACCTTCCCAATGCATCCTTTTTTTCACCCCAGCAGCCTCGCTTTGTTTTTTTTCATGTCAGGAGTTGAAACCGACCCTCGTACAGCCTTCGGTGCTGAATTCTTTGGAAGGTGCTGGGGGATGTGTTTCGTTCCTCTTTTCTTCTGGTGATCGCATACCAACCACGCCGTCCAAATGTTGATAGATGTTGACTTAACCATGTTCAACCAACAAAATTTTGGTTACTGAATCTAGATTTATGATGGGATAGAATGGCACAATCCCTCTCAAATCAAAGGTGGCCCCTCCAAATAATGGTTGGACTTATCAAGGTCTTATTAAATTCCAAACAACCCTTTTTTTTGGGCGTATGAAATCATCATAAATCATCTATGGGGTGATCCCCTTGTTGGGTTGAAATCCCTTGCGGTTGATGTTTCGGCTTTCCGGCTCCCCTTGCTGCCCGGCTGGACCATGGTGGACCCTGGATGGGCTGCCTCCAAAGTTTCCCATCAACAAGTACTGCGGTTTCCTTGAAGGAAATCCCAGAACTCCAGAAATTATTATGCTGGTGATGATGACGACAATGATGATGATCATGATGATGATGACGACAATGGCCATGACGACAATGATGATGATCATGATCATGATCATGATTGCAATGGGTTCATATTGTTTAACATGCTTCAATTTGGCGTGGGGCCGGATCGCAGAATGGCCATTGCAACATTAACATTTGGGTCTGCCTGAAAATAGGGTGCACCCATTAAGCCATTAAGTGGATTTATGCAGGGGCAAGTAGATACTGTATGGTCAGACAAAGCCATTTGGACATTGTATGAACGCAACCTCAAACGACCATACATGATATTGGCATACATCAGATTACACCAGCACATTTTGACACATGCTTTCTAGGGAACCCTCAGGAGTTGTATTTGGTCGGGCTTATCATTATAGAAGGTGAGGCCCTCCAGTCAGAAGTTGGTTCAGAACCCCAATGCAAATGATTATATTGCATATATATATATATGATATATACATATAAATTACTATATATATAATATAATATATATATAGATATAGATATGCATGACATAACTCATAAACCATAGTTGACCTACTGAACGAAACCCTTTCAGAATGACCCTAATATCAACCGCGGCCAGACAATACGTACATTGCGGTGGTCAAGGGCAGCCAGAAGAACCTTATCACCTGTTTAGATGTCTCCGATCCCGGTTGCATCATCGTCAAGGCCTGTTCTTTGGGTCGCTTCCTGCCAAAAATGGGTTGTTTTGTCTTTCAAGGAAGGTACATGTGAAGCTAATGACATTTCGGTCATTGTTTGTGCCTTGAGAGTGTATCAGCATTATTTCATTTTGCATAATGGCGCATATTAACAACACATACAACATTTCATGGGCCTCACAGGCATCATGGCAGCCTTGCATCTCACAAGGGTGTTTCAGTGGCCATACACCTCTCATATTTTTACCAAAGGGGCTGGGATTCCATCCCCAACAATGGAGGTTTACCGCACTGGGTTTACTCCCTTATCATTTTCCAAGGCTTCATAGAGCCCAAGAGCTCCGAAGATGGAGGTCCAAAGAGTCAAGGGGGCTTGATCCAAACGACCCCCCCAAAACAAAAAGTAGCAGCAGATATTTTTTGAGAAATTCTCTTAGAGGAGGATCATTTTATGTATTAATCATGTTGTAATTCAGTGTACTGGTAATTCAGTGGTTTGTAAATGGAACATATTCGACACTTACACTACCAAGTGATATGCCGGTTATAGAAAGGATTAGCCAGACAAGCCAATTGATTATAAAGACTTATGAGTCAGGGTTATTGGATGTTCGCTATGAAGATTATTGGTCATTGACTAAATGGGATCACCCTCCAGGGGAATGAACAGTTCCGGGCCATCCTATGTCAGGATGTGGCTGCTCCAATGTTTGCCGAGTGGAATTCGAACAATCGACGCTGGTCCGAAGGTCGAAGATGTCGAAGATGTTGAAGATGTCGAAGATGTCGAAGATGTCGAAGAGACCCTCAAAACCTAGCAGAAAAAGCATCACTGAGTCCCAATCTGCAAAAAGCAAAAAAAGTTCCATTGATTGGTGCTAAACAGGCGCATTCCACATGAAATCAGACCGAAACGTCACACCCTGTCCCATGCCCCATCCCAGTCGTAATGGAGTGCTCTTTGGATAAGGAAATCAGCAGATCCAAGTGTACGACCAGTTGATCAAGGTCAATGGAGCGCCTTGGACCTGATGGCCACATTTAAAGGTCGACATTGGCCTAACGGTCTAACGTGGACATTGGATTCTTTGATACATGGCTCATGGTTGTGTAGAAAAGGGTGCCCCAGGTTGAATCAATATGAATCCATCATGTTGTTGTTTGTTAACATTTGTCGTCAAGCCTTCTGTAATCTTTGTGTGTTCCGTCTTGCTAGGCCAGTCGGCAGGGCGTTTCAGTTTTTGTTTTCCTATCCTTGGCCACCACTGCTTGCAATTGGTTCGCTTCCAGGTGCCACTGCAGGGTGTTAGGAAATCTAGACTTTACTGTAGCTGTTGTGTATTGCGGATTACTATGGCCTATCTTCCGACCCCCCAAGAAATCACGACATGGATTCCGTTTATGCGTATTCCATGCAAGGCTTGGGGCTAACCGCTCCCATTTGTTGCCCCTGCAACAAGCTGAGGATCCTTGCAACAGTTGCTTAGCTGCAAATGTGGGCGCTGGAGAGCAGAAGATCTTTAGGATCCTTCGATTGTTCCCTTTGGAACTTGATCTACCAATGAAATCCAATGGTGTCCTTTACATGTTTGTTTCGGTTGAATATTTGATTTTCAGCCAACACATGATAACTCAAAGGGCATGTCTTGCACTGGTTACAGATTGTACTGGGCAACTTGTTTGGCATGGGAACTGCCATGGGAAGTTTTACCTCTTGGCCAGCCAGCCTCCAGCAGCGCTCCACGAGGTCGGGCATTGAGAGCTGCTCAGCAAAAACATAAGGGAAAAGGGGATGAAAAGCACCGGGCTCTGGGCAAAGTCAGTAATTACATACCAATTCTGGGAGGTATTGGAAAACCTCCCAAAATCCAAAGGCCTCCCAAAATTCAAAACTGGAACATCATTGATCTGCACAGGCTACACTTTTCATTGCCAGGTCAAATGCTGGTTTATTTTTGGAGTTCGGAGTGTGCTGTACAGATCTGTGCAGTGTTACCATCGACCCGGGTTCCCATACTGAGCAGCAACTAAAGTAAACATTGCTATATCATCAACAAACATGGGGTCCAACATTCGAAAAGGCATAGATCCACAAAGTATTTGGGTACGAGCTTTGCTGATAGTCATGACTTCCAATCGACAGGCGACCACCAAGATCAAGAATTCAAGTTTGGATCTCATGCGCATGGACACACTCACCAGTCATCTTTAGGTCATGTCCACCATCATTGGTCCATTGTAGTCTCACTTGAGAGGGCAATAGAGAGAGAGAGAGAGATAAGCCTTGGTTTGGTTGTGGTTGTGGAATGGTTTTCTTTTTTTTTTTTTTTGGGTGGGGGCGTGTGTTTGCAAGAAGTGTTTCTATTTTTTGACAAACACACATATACAGTATACAAAAATACCTGCATAGTACGTAGGCATGCGCAGGTATTCATGCATCCGCTGTCAAACTAAAACTAAACATGCACGTATATGTTATGTGTGTATTTATTCTTTTGAACCTGCGTTATCATCAAATCAACAAATCTATATGTATGTATATGTATACTAAGATAGCTGTTTATGTGCTTATCTATAATTTTGTTGTTATTTACGTATGACACTGCATGTATAGATATATAATGTACACACACACATATATATATATATGTAGTTATATATATATATATTATATACAAATTGATGTAAAAAAAAACTAAACACCTAGTGCTCAGCCATGACTAGGTGACTAGGTCATTCCTCTCAAACGCGCGCTGCAGGAAGGGATGCAGGTGGACGCAAAGTCAGAAGAGCTATACCTCACCATGAAGCATCCAGATGAACGATCCTTGACTTCTACTTGGCCTGTACATAACTCCAAAAACTAAGGTTTGTGTTGTATATATATATATACATATACATATATATATATTTATATATACATATATATATATATATTTATATACATATATATATATATATATATTGATATTGAAGTACTTAAGGTTATAAAGCATTGCATCCAGTGATATCACCATTAAGACTCCCTTATATCCAGCCGACCCTGTATTTGTGTTCAATAGCACAAAGGCATTTCAACAAGCCATACAACGGATTCAAAATCAGCCAAGAATTGCATTTAACCAACAGAGTGGGGATTTGCCAACATATGTCAACAAGGGGATTTCAGGAACAAAACTGGGGTTGAATCACCAAACCAGACATGGGGGCTTTACCAATGGGCACCGCTTTTACCTTCATGGTTCGAGCTTCTACCATAAGGACATAAGAATTTTGCCACAGGCCAGCACGGCCGGTTAGAAGGCCCCTATGTCGAATGTGAGCATCGCCAATCAATGATGAATCATTTTGAGATTTTCTATGGGCTGGAATGCCAGAAGGTCCTATAAATCTTGGTTGGGATAGTGGGGTCTTCAGAGGAGAATTGACCCACTGGTGGTTCGGGGCGTATAGAAGCTATGAAGCATTTTTATGTTTAGATTCCTGTTTGATTCAATACAAGTGATCATCAAGTTCACCCACGGTCCTGGGGGTGGGCTTGCAAAGAACAGAACAGAAACAATAGGAACAAAAAACATAGCAGAGAGAAGTAGAGAGAAAGTGGATGATTCCTTGACGATGATGACAATGATTGGTCCGTACTAGACAGGTATGTTCATCCAGGTTGTAACTGCAGCGGCCCGTTTGCACGTTTACTGGCTTTCTTCAACTTGCTAGAGATGGACCCTTAGCAAGTACTTGTACATACCATTAAGATGCCGGAAAGAACCCTCTGCCTATGAGAGTCATCCAAAAAAATGGTGGTTGAGTCTGGTTGAGAGATTGTTCTATATACAGTACTTGGAACATCCCTTACTCTCACTTTGCAGGATCTTTGTGGTTGACAGTCTTTCTTGGTTCCCATGGATGAGATTGCTACCCATTGATTACCTGCCCGCTCCTTCTATGAACAACATTAACAAGCACTACCCTGGGTTGGCATTGGAGATAATACTTGTGTGTATACACATGGTGTTACACACACACACATATATATATATACAGTATACAGTACACATAAATCACATGCTGTATATGTTTCCATATCTGTGTGTGTGCGCATGTTCATTTGTTGTGGCTCCGATTTGGGTGATTACTCCATCATACGCTCGCCATTCTAATGTCCATGTGACATTCATTAGGATATCAATCCATGACGAGCCTGTTGTTTTATTCATTAAATAGACCAATGCTATTCTTGTGCATGAGGCCTAGTGGCATTTGAAAAGTCGGATCATTTGGGTCTTGATGCTTGGTCGCAGCCATTGGGTGAAAGACATGGAGTCAAACGTATAGTTTGATGGGTCCCCAAATATTCAAGTCAATAGCACTTTTTCTGGCCAAACTGATGGCAACATCATGATCATCAATGGAATTTTGGGATGCGCTTGTTCGAGACCAACCTACATTGCCGAATTTCCCCTTTGATATATAGGAATATGATGAAATATGTCCATGTCAAACGTATCTGGAATGAGGACAGCATCGGTTCAAGGGAACACTTTCAGGAAACCGGTAAATTTTCGATTGAAAACCGTGAGTTGAACTAAACAAAGTGGTAAATCAGTCCATTGAAACTCGGTAGGGCGCCCATGTGCCCCAGCTTCTGTCTTATTACTTCCCCACCCTGTTGAACGGATGAAATTGCGCTTCTTAGCAGGCTCCATATATACATATTTAATGCTGCTTGGCTTGTAATCGTTCTAAGTCAACTCTTTTTCCGCTGTTTCAGAACGGCATTGAGACAAGTTCCCATGTAAATCTAGCATCCAGCATCCATGGTTCAGTTCTGAAAAATGATTTCTTCTCGGTACCGGGTCCAAGAATGGAGAAACTGCATGCAAGTACTGGTGTTACCCTTGGTGGCATAGGCACTTTGGGGGCTTGGAGCGTTTGAATTTGGTCACATACCCAGCCAAGCAATGCCCCATGGACCTTTTCTGGGTCATGGTTCAGCCTGGGCTCATACTCTCATCCTTTGTATCGGATGGTGGTTCAGATCAAGACGAGAGTTTGGGATATGCCTGCCCTCTGTAGGGCATTAAAAAGCCTGTCCTGATGCATAAGGGAAATGGGCGGACCCCTTGGACGATGGCTTTTCTCTTGATTCTGCGGGATTTCCGGTTTCACATAGGGAATCCAGAATGGCGCATTGTGTCCAATTTGTTGTTTGTTATTTTCCATCCCCCAAAACAGGATCTCAACAATCAATGTTTGACGATGGTTTCCTGGTTTCCTGGTTTCATTTGTTCCCCTTCTGTAACCAAACCAACGCGTAATTTTAGCACAGTCAATGAAACATTACCCTCTGGTAAACTAACATAAGTATGGAAAATCATCATTTTTAATGGGAAAATCCACTATTTCAATGGCCATTTCCAATAGCAAACTGTTAGTTCACCAGAGGGTATGCATTGTTTAGGGATGGAACACCCTTTTGGCAAACCCAGTGATTGGCGCAGCCGTGCGTGCCATCGGTTTCTGATGAGGACATCAGCTTCCGAAAGACGCTCTCCACCAGGCGACAGCTGCGTATGACCAGCTGGTGGACGGCTTGTAGGTTCGTTATAGGATTCTGAAGATACCATTGCTTTGAGGGAGTGAAACCATGAAAAAAGTGAGATGAATCAATACTTGGACAGGATTTGGGGGTGAAGCTTGATGAATGTCGCGGTGGTGATGGTGGTTGTGACACTACCTATGTGCATTTCAAGAACCCATCAACGCAAGGACGTGTAGTTACCCTACGTGGATCTACGTGGCTGGTTTGTGGGCTGTGATCCATCCATTTTTTTGGGGAACATGCCCTCAAGGAGCCTTCATATACATAGACTTTAGTCAATTTTAGTCAAACTATGTCAACCTCCTTATTGAAAGTACATCGAATTTTTGTTCCCATGTGCGTCCAATGATTGTCTAGGTCTGAGACATTATGATATAGACTTGTTCCATTTGCACATGATCATTACAAGTAGTACCGCACAAGGCGGTGGCGGAAGTTTCAGGAATAGCAAACTATAGGAAAGGTGAGTTGCTGTGAATGATGGATGGCAGAGCGAACCCACTGA
>BGPT01000542.1:116846-147998 GCA_003297045.1 Symbiodinium sp. clade C Y103 | reverse complement strand
GGAAAAACACAGTGTTTCGCGACTTTCCTACCTTTTCGCGCACCTGCATCTCTTTTCTTCTGACTTTCTCATCTCTTATCTTCTCTCTTCTGACTTTCTCATCTCTGATCTTCTCACTTCTGACTTTTCTCACCTCTGCTTTTCAACTGTCCATATTGTCGGAAGTTTCACTTCTAAACTTCCTTCGATCATGTTCACATTCTACAAATAAAGCAGGTCAATGCGCCGATACTCGCAAAACCTGACAAGCACGCAACAGAAATGAACATCTACACATGCATTGACAATTGAAAGAGAGAGAGAGAGAGAGAAAACAAAAAGAACACATATGTTTAGAATATGGGCATGGGTCCGAATCATGAAACCCTCAAAACTATCCAAAACTGGATAGCTTCGTATCCTAAATTGTGAGCTAATTTGCATTCGCCATCACCTCGGCCCTGTCACCAGAATCGAACTCTCCAAGTCGTTGAGAGGTTGCCAACCCTTTCGCTAAAGTTGCTTGACAGCATGATCCATATTTCCAGCATATAGCCACTTGCAAATGCGATAAAGATGGATAACGAAACCTTTGTGCACAATTTCTTTTTGTTGTACCTACAGATGCTTTCTAGATTTCTAGATTGTACGTGCCATGGTCAAAACATGGTTGAAATTCTCATAAAAGGGGGGTGGTCATCAATCCGTTACTGTAGTAGGGATTTATGCCCGCATTATGTTTGGATTCCCATGGCACGGAAGAGATGACTATACCACCTCATTTGGGAAAAATGAAAACATACACAAAAGAAAATAATGGTGTTTTGAACATGGCACATAGTGGCATCTATGCATACAGTTGCAGATGCATATTTTTTCACTACCCGCAGGTACTTGGAGGATCGTCGCTGGTTAGGAAGTCCCCGTTGTCCTATACATATGTATATACAGTATATGAATATGGCATTATGGCGTATACCTATATGATAATTCTAACCAGGTCTCCGATATGATCCTCCAAGTAGTAAACATGTTTAAGTCTCTAAGTCATACAATGTGGGGCCCCCGAGATAGCTAACTTGGTTTGCAACTACAATAACTATAGGGTTGATTGGGGGGATATTAATATCTGTAGGTGGAGTTATAAACCAACAAAGCATAGCATTTCGGGGGCCCCACTATGTATAGATGGTGAACTCCACATGTTTCACCATCGATGGTCAATCCCCGCAGGCCATGGATTTCCGCTGTGTCGGGCGGCACCTTGGAGACATGGAACATTGAGACCTGGCGCCGTTCATGGGATTTCAACGGGGACATGGATAGATCACCACGAATTGCTGTGAGATACCCTCTGGTTATGACTAACATAGCCACGGAAAATGCCCATAAATGGAGCGTTTTAGTGGGAAAATCCTCCAAAATTCGCCAGCTATTCCACGGCTGTGTTAAATAACCGACAGGGCATTTTTGTTGGGCAGAAGATGGGCAACTTCTCGGAGGGAAGGGGACACCCCTAAGTTTTTCCATGAGGAGATGAAGCTATAGAAGCGATGGCCATACCCCAAGAAGGATGAGCTGATGTAACCCCAACTTTGGGATAGGATGTTGGAGCTTTTGTAGTGAAACTAAACGTGACTGGTCATTTTGTAGTGAACTATCCTCTTTTCGGTGCACCCTACATTTTGTCCATTCGACCATTGTTGACCTATAGCCACAGAGGTCAAAATATTTGGGAAGTGGTATGGGATGATCAGGATGCTTAAATGTTGACTCATGCCTAGATATGGTTTCCGGGGATGGGTCAATAGCCCTACCCCACACAGAAACATTATATACCCGTGTTTGTATATAATTTTAAAGGTATCTAATCAATAATGGACACATACATCCATCTATATATCTCCATCTATCCAATCTAAATCTAAATCAACTCCGAGTCCCAATCTAATCTAATTAGTCCCGGGTTATTTTATCTTGCCTTATCGTGTCTATCTTATCCTATCCTACCCTAGTCTACCCTATCCTACCCTATCCTACCAGTCCTATCCTATCTTATCCTATCCTGTCCCATCCCATCCCACTCTATCATATTCTATCCTATCCCATCGATTGAATCCTATCCTATTCTGTCCTGTCCTACCCGATCCTATCCTATAATATACATATATACATTATACACATTATATGTACTTCTCTAATTATTCCATATCATTCATCTATTGATACCGTGTACATGTGTTTGTTTATTCTCAATAATCATTGCTTTGTTCATTTCTCATCTCAACAAGAATGACACCTCATTAGATGGTTCCATTCCTTGGCGATTCCCAGGTTCCCTCCATGGAATGTATATGGATCCGCTCATGGTACCCCTATTCCCATAGGCTTCCCATATGGAATAATTCGCACCACCTACTTCTGGTGAAATTGGGGATGGTTTATTATTGTTTTGCCACCATTAGTCCCATATCTTCTTCATATCTCCTTTTCAACGTTACCAAGGAAAATCCCAATCTTGCTGTTGCTGCACACGACCGGATCCTGGCGATCAACGGAGTCTCAGGCGCCCGTTCAACACTGAAGCATCTGGAGGGTTTGCTGTGCCAAAAAATGGATGTCACCGGCGAAAATGAAGCTTAACCCACAGAAAAGGGGGAATATACTCAGAAGATGAGTTGAAACGGCTGGCATCAGGGGGTTGAAGCAAAAATGAGAGATGTACCTTTGGGGACCACCAGAAGGTCATCCATAAACAGGCCACTTACCATTGTCAGGTTTGAGTACTGATTGATCAGCAGCTAAAAACGGAAAACATGTACATAATTTGCTCTTTGCCAACAATATCCGGTTTTTCGAACCCTCTTTCTTGGAATGATCCCTGAAATTCGCTGTTGAATCCTTTGTCAGTGTTGTGCCTAAAAAGTATACCATTTGCTAAATGTGTTACAATAAAGTCAAGTTGCGGGCAGCGGGCAGATTACAATTTTGATGTGGGACATCCTCATTTCCACAGAAAAACCATCTAATTTTAGTTTAGTGATCACCCCTTTGTCACTCATTTGGAATGTTCCCAGGACAAAATGATATCAGCACCACCAAATTTCACATGGCGTTGCCGCACCCCATGAGCCACAGCTATTGAAAAGTGTCCCTCTGTGGATGTTTGCAGACATGTTCCATTTGGGGGTTTCCTAAAATGGGGGTACCCAAAAATGGATGGTTTATAATGGAAAATCCTATTAAAATGGATGATTTAGGGAATTTAGGGGTACCTCTATTTTAGGAAACCTCCATTTCTTCAGTTCTTTGGTCTTTCAGGCTACCCTTCTCGGCTGAAGAAGACCCCAAAAACAGCGTGTTTATTTCTGACGAACCTCGGTATGTTTGCTTTTCATAGCTTCACGTTTCGCTGTTCGCCGCAGGGAACATCATTTATATGGCCCGCAACTTGATGGTGCAGTTGGCGTGGAAAAACACATTAATTTTACATTTATATCTTTAAACTTTGGGAGTTTAACCCTATAGTTGAGGTATCAGCCCCCAAAAACCCATGGCGATCTTATGCTTCCATATCTACTGCCATAGCTTCCAGCCCTGGTAGGTGCAGCCTTGGAGATGGTCGAGAAGTTGAAGGACCCCAAGAGCAGTCGCGTAGCACCGAAAAAGCGGCTGGAAAGGATCGGCAACGGGCTGGGAAGCTGTTGATGGGAAATACTGGAGGACGCAACTTGCCTAAAGCGATAGGCATATCAAAAAATGCAGAGATATATTTTGAATACCTACATATGCAGAGACTATATATATATTATATGTACATGATTTTGAATATCTACATGAGACACACATAATAACATACAGAACTACATACATAGTGACATACATAATGACATACATACATACATACATACATACATACATACATACATACATACATACATACATACATACATACATACTCGTACATACATACATACATACTCGTACATACATACTCGTACATACATACTCGTACATACATACATACATACATACTCGTACATACATACTCGTACATACATACTCGTACATACATACATACATACATACACACACACACATACAGACAGACAGACAGACATACATACATACATACACAAACACATACATACATACATACCTACCTACCTACATACCTACATACCTACATACCTACATACCTACATACCTACATACCTACGTACCTACATTCCTACATACCTACATACCTACATACCTACATACCTAGATACCTACACCCGTGCATACGTACATAGGTACATACATACATACAGACATACAAACATACAGACATACAGACATACAGACATATAGACATACAACATACACATACATATACATACATACACACATACATACATACATACATACATACATACATACATACAGACAGACAAGCACATACAGACATACATACATACACAAACACATACATACATACATTAATACATTATTTACATTACTTTCATTACTTACCGGTACATTACTTTCATTACTTACATTACATACATTACATGTATTACATACATTACATACATTACATACATTACATACATTTCATAAATTACATACATTACACATACATTACACATACATTACATACATTACGTACATTACATACATTACATACATTACATACATTACATACATTGCATACATTACATACATACATACAAACATACAAATATTGTGTTATATTATGCTGTACATGTGATATTCAGGATACTGTGTATGTGTGTGTGTGTTTTGTTATTGTAAATTTGTAGCTACATAGCTTCGTGCTACTGGGTTGTGCTGTTGGGTCTCATGGGTTGACTGTTGCATTCCACTGCAGTTTTGGGGCTCCTGTCTCAGGGTCTATTGTGTTTTCTTCGTCCTCAGTACATTTGAAGGGGTCAGCCCACTTTCCAGTTCCCTTTCAACTTTCAACCCTTCCAAATTGAGATTTTCACCATGAATGTGGGGAGCAGAATATCCAACTACAGATTGAAAGACATGTTCTTCTTTGTATGTAGCCATTTTTTCTCAGAATATCCCGGAATCGGATGAGGGGAATGTTCACAGCAAACCGGTATAATTAGTAAGAAAATAAAATGGTTTCCTTTACAGGCCTTGTAGCAATCCCAATCCCATCAGAAACACAGCAGCTTAGGCTACGTTTACATGACGGTTCCTTGGCAGCCGACGGATTTTGGGGGATCTGGAGGATGTGGAGGATGGTGGGCCCAACTGTTCATGTGATAAAACAGCTTAGATGCATAAGTACTGATCTTTAAAACGTGTAGATTTGAATGTCCAGATGTGATGGAATGTACTGTGTTGATGTATTCGGTCTGATGATGATGTTTGTTGGAACCCCTTAGGAACATATTCCTTGGCTCCGTGCCCAGATAGAAACACTCCGCATAGGAAGGCCCTTTTAACTCATAGATGCCATTTGACAGCGGGTCAGCTGTGAAACCCGGCGTAGTTTTGGGATGGCTTTGAAGTGGTGGGCAGCTGGTAGCCCTGAATGTTCAACAATACCAACGGATTGCTGTGGAGAGAGAGAGAGAGAGTAAAATTGGTAGCATAGGCAACCACCAACCAACCAACCAACCAACCAACCAACCAACCAACCAACCAACCAGCCAACCAACCAACCAACCAACCAACCAACATGGTGTCACAAATGGTCCGTGCTTTCAAGTGGTTTTGATCTTCCATTCCTGTTTGGGAAGATGCTCACACTTAGCTATGACCGACAGAAACAAGAAACATGCATTCAAGGGCACCCTCGCACCCACTAACCAGACGGGTATCCCCAAGTCTTGGTCAGTCAAAATCAAGTTGTAGTTGTAGTTATATGCAAAATCTCAATTGTGGCCTGCGAAGACACATGTTATCACTATGTTAAATGTTGCGTTGTTCATTGATCGAAACTTCATGTTTGCAGGCGAAATCCAATGTTGTTTGTGAACCGTCTCCATTTCACCAGCAGTTGGACAGGTTTTGCACTATGGAATCGGTCAAGAGGTGCGCGGGATGACCAACCAACCATATCGGTGGTTATGAACTGCTGATTTAAGCACCGAAATCGGGGGTACAATTGGGGATAGAATGGGTAATTAATGCTGAACGGTATACATGTGGATAATTAAATAGGTCTTTTGAAGTGGCTGTTGGTGGGTAGTAAGCCTTGAATCGTGGTCTCCTTTGCTGGCCGGGTTGAATCCTCATTGATTATCACCAGCTGCGATCACTCGTTAACTAACTCCATTGCCTATCTCAGTACGGTAAACAAAAGGGATTCATGCTTGTGACGTAAATCACGCCATTGTTTGGATGCCTCTGGTTTAGTGAATGGATTGCAGCCAATCGCTTTGATTGTTTGCCTTTTTTTTTTGGTGATTGCATGGGTTTACGGCACCGTTTTTCCCTCTGAAAATGACACCTGTAGGGATCAAACACCAATTCCATGAAAGGATGGGCTAGAGGCTTCTAAGACTCTGAGAGCGATCCAGTTTTGCAGGGGTGAGTCAACTCCTCATCCAACCAAGATTGTACTTTAGTAACACTTGGGACATCATAGTCTATATATTCTCAAAAATGACAAACCTAATATGTGTATATATATATATACATATACATGTATATATACACATATATTTATATGTGAGATATGGATAGATATGGTCAGAATAAGATTACTTCAGTAAGGACGGGGCTCAGTTGTACTGAGAAAGTGCACCAAACCATGTCAAGCGATAGGCCCCCCAAAAAACAATAACTTGTAACCATTTATGAAAGTGCATTAAACTTGGTTTCTCCTTTTATATCCTTTACCCATTCTTTAAAACTACGGTTCTTTCCTGCTTGTTGAATGTTGATTTGAGCAAAACACTGTACAGCGATATATCTCCCAAACAACAAAGCGACAGCCTATATTTTCGCACCAGACCTAAACAATATGTATATACATATATAATCATATAATATCACATATATATATATATACACACGCGCATATTATGTTTGCTCGATTGATTCTTTGGACGCACATGTAGAAAGGATATATACAATGTATATATATATATATGTGATATAATTACATATATATATATATATATCATATAGATACGTATGTATATACATTTGTGTGTATGTATATACATATGCATGGACAATGACGGGCAGCTTGCAATTGATTGGTGGCATCAATCATTTTAGTTCTTTGCCTTCGAGTTTTCGATGGCCAAACTGGGAGGAGGAGCCCAGTGACCAAGTGGGTTGGATGATTTCGCTTGAAGAATCAAATGGCAAATGGGTGGGCCGACGCACCAACTGATCAACACTGGTAAATGGTGAACTATGGTGAACTATTTCATGTCCCAAGCATGTTGATGGACCCTTTTCTTCACGTCCCACCAAATTCGGCACACAAATTCGGGGGAATATCCAAAGTCGGCCATTTTTGTCCTATGGATCTGCTTAGTCCACTCCCTTTGCACAGGCGTCATGACGTGGATTCTGAGCCACCTGTGTCACAGAGAGTGACCTCCTTGGTTGGGCTCCGGTGGAGCGGAGGTGTCTCAAACATGAAGCAAAACTTCTTGTAGAACGTCAACGGTGTCTTCTCCGATAGGATGTCATGATATAACAAGTCGTCCTAACTAATAATACGCGCAGACCCCGTGGTTTGCCCGGAGGGCAAACCACTTTTTTTTTAACAAATCATCAATCAACAGAGGGATTTTATATACATCTGCCAACAGAGGTCTCATTTGGGGTTTATATAAGTTTATATAAGTTATCACAAGTTATAAAATCCCATGGCCCCATGGAACAACTACGCATACTTCAATTAGGGTTTCATTCAGGGTTTATATAAGTTATTATGAACTATAAAATCCCCCGGCCCCATGGAACAACTACGCATACTTCCATTAGGGTTTCATTTAGGGTTTATACAAGTTATCAAGAGTTATATCATGATATACATCATGTATTACATCATGATATACATGATCTTGACGTTGACGACAACATCAATTACGAATCACGGGCAAACCATGAGGTCTTGCCGCAATGATATATATATATATATGTATATATATATAAATATATTTATATGTACATATACATTGTAACAACAAAAGGTTGAGGGATCATTCGAACTTACTGTGATGGTTTAACATTTTCCCAATTGTACATAATTAAGGCTTGGGATAAAGATCCACAATGCCTATATGGGCTTGCACATGGTCTCAAATCCTCGCGAGAACTTATGTTTGGTTGTTTAGTTTCACTCATCCAACCGTAGACGACCTTGCCACAAATCCGAGGTGTAGTGATCAGTTTTTGGCCCTTACCGATCCATCAGGCCCAATCATTCCTAGTAGGCTGAGTCATTGCTCTTCTGTGGGCGCTACTCTGCGTGAAACACGCTTCACATCAGCCATCGTGACTCGCGAGGACGATGGCAACCATTGGCAACCCATGACTCATGTGGAACCCGGTCGATTGAGCCCTCCAACCATGATTAATTCTACATCGCTTCATCAATTTTCACGAGGAGGTGTGTTGCATTGCCATGCTAAGTCTGTGCCAAGTTTACTGGATTGGTTCATTAGAAGATATTGCAAACCCAGTAGTTTTTGATCTTCTTGCTTGGTTTTCAAAGCATTGAGTTCTGGTACCCTCCGGTAATCAATCAAGATCACGCAATGACGGGCCATGGACAATTCCCTATTTATATATAGTTGATTTTCCCATGAAGACCTCCATATATAGTGGATTTCTTATGATTTATTATTGGGGTATTGGAGGCAGCTGCACCAGGGGCGCAAGTTTCCATCAAAAAGAGACGCTCCAGCGTCCTCAATGAGATCGCGCCATGGTTGCGCCTGTCACGTGACAGTCATTGACAGCAGATTGCGCACGGATTCGCAAAAAAAAACAAGTCCGTCCAAAGGATACTCATCAGATCAGTTATTTTTGCATGAATCTTCATGGAAATCTTGAGAATCTCAATCTTGGGGAAAGGGGATCTCTCAAAATACCCAAGATTTCCCCAAGTTCTCTGATTGTTTCTGTGTTTCTGTGTGCCATGTTGCGGCAAACGACCCATGACGCGGCCGCAAAACAAAAAGGGCCATCCACTGGTGACGAAGGTTTTTAATGGGTGGATTTCCGGGATCGCTAATATATCATGATATCCTCTTTCGCAATCCTTTCAAGGGAAAAAACGCTTTTGAATCTAGTTTGAGAGAGGCATACAGTTACATAGAATGAATTGTTTGCCCTAGACAAAAGTATATAGCTGGTTTGCAGTTTGCATTGCCACATCAGCTGCAGAGAGCACCTCAGCACAGACACTTGCTGAACATTAGGAGGCTCTCATACCTTGGCGGCTTGTCCAACATGTTGATGAGTAAACACTTCTGACCTTCTTACGATCTGACATGCTTCGGGCTCACATTGCAGGTTTTCTCATGGTTTTAACATGTATGTGCAGTACACCTTATAGTATAACATAGTATAACAAGTAACATGTGATGTTTTGAGAGGACCAGTCTTTTCCTGCAAACACACGGAGATGCTAAAACATAGGATGAAGCACTTACGGTAAGTAGCTGGATGTAGCTGGTTGAAATACCCAGTTGCTGACATTGTTACTAACTGACTATATAATTTGCTTCATAGACGGCGTCCCAGCTAAGTTGGTTTACAAAAGATCTAACATGATATAACTGGGATTCATGGTGGAGATCAATCTGCAACTGACGCAACATCACTGAGGGCGAAAGGGGCTCCTGCATGTGCTCTGAATATTGGGGGACCTGAAACCACTGAAACCACCAACCCAAATATCCCAAATCCCATATCAGCCATGTACCAGCCATGTACGAGCCATGTCCTATGGATGACCTTCACAGACCCTCCAAGTGCTTGGCCTTCATGCTGGCCACTGCTTGGACCATCGGCAATGGCCGAGACCCACATCGTGGCGGTGAACAGGGATGGCATGCTTTGCCTCTTGAGGAACCAGCAGAACAGTGGGAATCACATGGAATCCCAGCGTTTGAAAGAGAAACTGGGGAGAGATATGGATTTACTATGGGGGCAATTCTGGAGGCTACGCACTATGCGAAACGAGCAGGAACAACAAAAGCATCAATATGCGATCGCGATCTCCCTGATGCAAACAATGACTGTAGACTGCTGCTGGTGATTTTCTGGTCCAAAGTTACCCAAAGTTTCCATGATTTCTGATTGCAGCATATTCCAGCACTCTTTCTGAACTTCCACTGGAAGCCATCCATCCCTGTGATCACATGATGGCAGCCGTCGCTGCCACTGGCTTTCTCTCCGTCGGCTGCTCGGAAGAAAGCCGAGACTGAGTCTCCATCGAAAAAATGGAGCACCTGTAGCGGTGTCCCCATGTTGGGATATGCTGGGAAGGTTCTACAATGTTTCATAGATAGGTCAAACATCACATGTTGATTACTAGTTCTTATGAAATATTATCTGTTCACAGTTGCTGTATGGCTATTACATCGAATCATATGATACTCCCCCATTTTGGGGGGTAATCATTGCTTGACATGGTGACTAAAGTGACAGCAGTTGGCCTTGCAATTCAGGTGATGTTCTGTTTAATATTAGGCAACTCATAGGTGTTTAAAACCCCAAAAGCATCAGCAGCAACAACTGCTTGCTGACTGGTTGTTGACGCTCAACCTGGTTGTCATGCTGGGGGCATCAGGTACTTCCGACAACGGACGCAGCATCAATGGTTGGTTCATGGCTGAATTTTTGGCCATCGGTAATACTTCACACCCACTAAGAGTTGCAAATCTTTGTGGGGTATCCAGTCCAGAATCAGGTCTCTCGGCCAGGTTCTGTGATCGTTTGCTGCCTGGGACTGGCACAGAAAGCACTCCGTGGCCACTTGGCTCAGCAAACCCTGACCAATTCGATACGTTGCTTTCGCGACTCGATCAATCGGTCATGTTCTGCTGCTGCGCAACAGAGACTGAGGAGCACCTGGGGGCTGCGGGGAGGCCTTCATCCCCAAGCTTCTTGCCATCAACATTCCCAGCATGATTGTTGCTATGTAGTCACCAATCCCACTTCAAACACATCCCCCAAAGTAAAACTCAAGACATCATCAACTGAATAAATAGATGGTTCCAGGTTCCAGCTGTACAGGTGCATACTTTAATCATACTTTTGTTGAAGCCAGGATTCCAGAAGATCCAAGGGTTGAGACTCCGAGGACACTTTTCTGCTCAGGAAGGAAAAAGGTCCGCGTTTGGCCCTGGAGGGCCGTCCTCTGGTGAGTGTTTTGACATTGGTAGCGGAGCCCGGTAAGAGACCGGGCTCCAGGTAGGATCCTGAAGCCATGGCGATGGACGCCAGCTCCTCTGACTTTGGAAGTCATCGTGTGTTCACTGGAAATGATGAGGACCCCAAAGAGTTCAAGCGATGGCGGTCATGGGTAAGCAGTAAACTTATGACCATGTCAAACAAGATGCCTGCTGAAGCAAAGGGTGCCTTCATATATACACTGTTAGCTGGGAAGGCGTTGGCATGCGTCGAGCATTTGGATGCAACCGAATACCAGAAAGAGGGTGGTGATAAGGTCATTTTTGACCTTCTGAGCAAACGGTTCCCAGATCGAGATGCTTCTGATGAGATGTCTGAGAATCTGACCGATATCTTCGGACTGAAAGCCAACGGTGGTGAAACCTTGAAGGCATGGATCAGCAGAGCGACAGAGGCTTTTGAGAAGCTTCACAGAAAAACTGGCGTGAGCTTCCCAGAGGAAGCAAGAGGTTGGGTGATTCTGCATCGTTCTGGCCTTAGCACAGAGCAGCAGGCAGTGGTCTTGGCACGATCTCTGGGTGTCATGAAGCGTGAAGAGATTGGAAAATCGATGCGCAGCTGCTATCCAGAATTTACATGTCCCAAGACCCGTGCCTTTGGTGCTGGTATAGTTGAAAACGATGCAGTCTCCGAGAATGAAGAGCCGGAGGAGTTCTCCGCATTTGAGGATGTGGAACAATTTCTGGCCGAGTATCAAACGACTGATGATTCTGAGATCTATGATGAGCCGGATGTAGCTGAGGCCTTAGCTGTCACTTGGAAAGAACGACGTCAAGATCTGAACAAACTGCAGAAAGCGAGAAGATTCACTGATGCCTCCAATCTGAAGCGACAATTTCGCATTGAAGTTCAGGAGTTGAAGAAACGCACTAGGTGTCATCGATGCAATCAGATTGGGCATTGGTCTCGTGAATGTCCAAAGCCGAAAGGTGCTGGAAAGAGCAGTTCGTCTGGTAGTGGCAAAGGTCAAAGCCGTGATGATTCTGGTGCTGCAGCTGTCGAGCATTTTGTCGCAGCTGTCACCCCTGTTTCGAGCAAACAACAGTTTCCAAGTTTGTTGAACGATGTGCTTGTCCGTTTACAGCAGCGTGAAAAGCCGGTAGTGCATGAGCAATTGCTGGTATCGAGCCCTGGCTATGGTATTGTGGACTCTGGTTGTGGGAAGACCATTATAGGCCAGGAAACGTTTGCACAGTTTCAACAAATCTGGAAGAGTCAGGGAGTGCCTACACCTGAAGTGTTCTCTGAAACAAGTCATTTCCGCTTTGGGAATGGAGCTAGTGAGACTTCAACCCATGCAGTATGCTTGCCGGTCACCATTGCCGGCCGTCCTGGAACAATAAGGGCTTCTCTGGTGCAAGGGAAAGCCCCTTTGTTGATTTCTCGAAGGGCGTTGCAATCATTGCAGGCGAAAATTGACTTCAGTAAGAGTGAGATGCGAGTTTTCTCTGATGAACGAGTGGTTCCACTGGGAACAAATGCAGCTGGACAATATACTATCCAACTTTTGGATGCACCTACTGTAGCAATGCAGGAACCCTTTGATGAGGTGATGTTGTCTGAATCCAGTCTGTCTTCAGAGAAGCTTGAGAAGCCATCGAACGAGGCCACGTTGATCCATCAGCCGCCGAGTGAGCCTGATGAGGCGCCATCCAGCCTTGATCCCAATGCATCCGATGTCTCAGGCGCGGTTGATAGTTCCTTAAGTGTGTGGTCCCGGGTGGATAAGCATCTTAAGTGGGTTCCCCTTAGTGGTAAACAAGGCCCCTATTGGCATCAGGTCTGTAGGAGGGTTGTAACCGATCTGGACACTCAACAAGTGCTGTTTGACCAGGAGATTGATCCAAAGCAAGATAAACGGCACTATATGACTCCTTTGCCTCGTAGTGCTCAGAGAACCCGCACTGACATTTGGTTCCGGCCACAGGAAAAGTCATGCCCAACTGAGTGCCTGTCCGTGCATCACCAGAGACAACTTCAGTCTCATGTGCGTGAATTAGCAAAAGCCTCTTACCATGAAGGTAAGCGATTGGTAGTTGCCGAGGTGTTCAGTCCTCCCCGATTTGCGCCAGCTGCACGTGAACTTGGTTTCTCTGCAATGTCTTTTGACTTGAAGAATGGGTATGATTTTCGTAAGAAGTCAGATCGAGACTATGTGGAAAAGACCCTTGGTGAAACTCCTCCTGATTTGTTAGTTCTTTGTCCTCCATGTACATATGAAGGTGGTTGGCATAACCTCAATCAACATTTCATGGATCCCCAAGAAGCACTTCGCAAGAAGTTGGAAAGCCGCATGTACATCAAGTTCTGTTGTCGCTTGTATCGTCAGCAGGTGTCATTGGGAAAAAGGGCGATCTTTGAACACCCTTCTGGCGCTCGAACTTGGAGCTACAATGAGATGGTTCAGCTTTTGCATGAATTTTTCTGGTGTAAGTGTGATATGTGCCGTTATGGGCTTCGTCTTCCAAATGACAAACAGCTGATCAGGAAAAGCACTGGACTTTTGGTGTCCCACCAAGACATGTTGAGCCTTGGTAAGTGTTGCCCAGGTAAAACTCATCCAGATCACACTTGTCACACAGTAGTCGCAGGTTCTGCCAAGGGAATTGGATCCATCAGTGCATTTGCTGGACAGTACACTCCAAGTTTTGTAGATGCTGTTTTGCGTACCGTGCCAGTGTTTGCCAAGAAAGCCGATCAGCAGCGTGTACAGTTGCCTGATGAAACAGAACTGTACGAATGTGAAGTCCTTGCAAACTCCAAGGAAGATCTCCATGCTCCAGATGATGAAACAATCATGAAAGCACTCACCAAAGTTCACAAAAACCTTGGTCATCCTGCGTCTTCAGATTTGGTCCGGGTCCTGAAGCATGGAGGTGCTAGTGATCGTGCCATAGAGCTCGCCAGAAATCTGTCCTGTGAGTTTTGCAAGTCACAAGTGAAGCCGCATGTCCCACTGCCTGCAAAGACGTCTCGTCACACTCGTTTCAATGAGTGCATAGGCATTGATGTCAAGTTCCTGGAAGGTTGGCGCCCTGGCCAAAAGATCAAGGCTTTGAACATAGTAGATCAAGCCTCTTGTTTTCAAATGATGATTCCTTTCCATGATCGAGAGACGTCAAGCCTGTTGCGTCAAATCGTTGACGAGCATTGGGTCCGTTGGGCAGGACCGCCGGAGAGTGTTGTGTTAGATCCTGCACAAACCATGTTAGGAGAAGCCTTGCAGCACTTGTTTGAAACGAATGGCACAACAGTCCGGCTGATTGCTGCGGAAGCCCATTGGCAGTTAGGACGTACCGAAAATCACGGTGGTTGGTTCAGTCGCGTTTTGTCCAAAGTGATCCAAGAACAGGTGCCTACTGATCGTCCCACTTGGGAAGTGTGTGTTCGTCATAGCCATGTCAAAAATCAGATGATCCAGAATTATGGCTACACTCCACATCAGTACGTTTTTGGACGAAACCCCAACTTGCCTGGTGATCTTTTGAACGAGCCCTTGCATGTTGTTCCTGGCACAGCTGGTCTGACTGACCAAGATATAGAGCGTGCACAGTCAATTCGTACTTCAGCTCGTCGTGCAGTTGTTGAACTTCAGGATGATAAGGCACTCCGTCAAGCCTTATTGGCTAGGCCTCGTGTTCCTCTTGAGTTTCAAGCCGGTGAGTTGGTAGCATATTGGCGGGAACAAAAATACTCCAAGGCTCAAGGTACTGTGATTCAAGGTGGTCAATGGCATGGCACCGCAATGATGATTGGAAAAGTGGGCCGCAACTTTGTTATTGCCCATAGGAAACAGGTGTTTCGATGTGCTCCTGAACAACTCAGACCAGCCACAACAGAGGAGAGAGCCTTAGTGTCCACTCCAGAAGCTGAGCTGTTAGGCATAAAGGACTTGATCGAGGGAGGTACATTCAAGGGACAGCAGTATGTGGACTTGGTACCAGGTCGTTATCCACCATCTGTTGAAGTGTCTCCAGGTACTCCTGCCGATCCTAGTGGTCCCCCTGTTTCTCAAGCATCCGAAGTCCCTTCTGATAAGTGAGAAAATGTAGATGAATCCTCTCGTCTAAGTCCTGCAGAACAGCCAAATGAGCCTGCACTGGGAGAGGACAGTTCAGTCCCTGAAGTGAATCGTGCTGTCCCACCTGCGGTAGAGAGCTCAACAGAAGCAAGCAGTTCCTATGGTCCAATTCGACGCAGGGTGCATGGCAAATCGGATGAGGTAGCTCTTTTCAGACCACCTGCCATGCGTGAACATGACTTTGTTGAGATCATGCAAGAAGTTGTACCTCGGTTGATTGACGAAGCAATGGAACAAACACAATCTGAATCTGCCTCTCGTACACCTGCCACTAAAAGAGCATGTGAGTCATCCGATGCTGAAGCACCTGAAGCTCATCGAGCTCGACATGCGAATAGTGCTGTGGAAGATGTTCTTGCTGTCGAAGAGATTGATGCATGCGATGAAGACATCGATGTGTTGATAGCTGCTCATATCCAAAAGAAAGCCAGCAAGGAACTTCCTCATAGTGGAAATGACCCCAAGATGCAAGCACTGATCAATGAATCCAAGACCATTGAGTGGGATACAATCTTGGATAAGGGGGCAGTAAAGATACACTATGGTAAGAAGGCCGAACAGATCAAACAACAATTTCCTCACCGCTTCATTGGAAGTCGTTTTGTGATCACCCGCAAAGCAGTAGATGAGGCTATTCCTGTGAATATCGAAGATCCATCTACGTACCGTATCAAAAGCCGGTGGTGTCTTCAAGGACATTTGGATCCCGACTTGGAATCAAAAGCTCAAGATGGCATGTTGCAATCTCCGACACTGAGCCAACCAAGTAGAGTTCTTCTCATGCAGCTGTTGGTTTCATTTGGCTGGACTCTCCAGTTGGGAGATATCAAAGGTGCCTTCATGGAAGCTGGTCCCCTTGACCCGAAGTACAGACCACTGTATGCTAGAATTCCAGCTGGAGGTATCCCAAATGTGCCTTGCGAAGCTGTGCTGGAAGTGACCGGAAATGTTTACGGTCAGAATGATGCTCCAGCGTCATGGTATCGCACTTTCCATGAAGAGACTTGTGCAGCAGGTTGGCAACGTAGCAAGTTGGATGCATGCCTCTATACACTGCGAGATTCTGACAACAAATTGTGTGGTATTCTTGGTGTTCATGTGGATGATACAGCTGTTGGTGGTTGTGGTCCTTTGTTTGAAAAATCGATTGCACAGTTGAAAGCCAGGTTTCCATATCGAAAATGGAGGCAAGGTGAAGGTGAGTTTTGTGGTTCGTATTATCGACAGGATGAACGCACCAAGGAGATCATCATGTCTCAGCAGCCTTTCGCAGAGTCTCTGAAACCAGCCTTTGTGCCGAAAGGAGCCAGTGCAGATACACCCTTAGATCCTCATCAGATCCGAATCCTGCGGGGTATCAATGGAAGTCTCAATTGGATTGCCAACCAGTCACGACCTGACCTTGCCGTTCAAACTAGTTTGAGCCAACAGTGTTTTCCTCAACCCAAGATCAGTGACCTTCGAAACGCAAACAATACAATTAGACGTGCCAAACAACACAAAGAGATTTCCATCCGATTCCAAAGGATTGAGCCCAGCCAGTTGACTTTGTGCTGTCACTCTGACGCTGCTTTTGCCAATGTTGGCGCACATACCCAGGCAGGTTACATCATCTCCTTTGTTGACAAGAAAATACATCATGGTGACGTGTCACCCTGGGTACCAGCGCTGTGGCGCAGCTATCGTTTGCCTCGTGCAGTAAGTTCTACCCTAGCTGGCGAAGCCCAAGCTATGTCAACTGCGAGTGGCACAGCAGAATGGTTAACACTGTTGATGTTAGAAACACTTGATGGCCAGTTTCCTTTACGTGAAGCTAGGAACAAGTTGAAAGAGAGGTCCCCAATCTATGCCACTGACTGCAAGTCTCTTTTTGACCATCTAGTTTCTCCGTCAGCACCAACATCCATAGAAGACCGTAGGACGAGCATTGACGTTGTGATCATTCGTGAGTCACTGCAGGTAACAGGGGGAGTGGTCCGCTGGCTTCCGACAAATAGAATGCTAGCCGATGGACTGACCAAAGACAAAATGGACCCCGTTGACCTTTTGCGATCTTGCCTGCGCAAAGGTCGATACCAGATTTCCCCTGAGGAATTAGTTTTGCAGCAGCAAGCCGAGGAGCGAGACTTGAGAAAACAGCGACAGCAAAATGTACAGCAGGACATTTCAAAGTCAAGTGAAACAATGGGTGATGCAGTACCTGTGAGTTCCGATTCCGTAGGTAGTGAACAGTAGCCATAGATTTCTGCCTTGAACACCCATGGAACACGAGTGCATGTTGTGTAGAATTCTTCATCACTTGATTGTCCTTGAGATTTTGAGCGTTGTTGCATTTCCTAGATCTTCTCCCTCAAACCGAGACAGAGTGGTGTGTCTCTTGACTCCCCTGTGCATTTCCCTGTTCAGTGCTTGCCATGCCTCTCACTTGTGAAGAAGAGCGTATGTTGAAGGCTTTGATGGAAAAAGCCAAAGACAGCCAGTTGGAGCTGGCTAGCGATTCTTTGAGTGATGGCAGCTTTTCTCTGATTCCTGGTTTTGACTCTGGGGGTGTGATGTCTGATGGTTCGAAGCGCCGGGACGATTCCATGACAGTAGAAGTTACGGCGAAGAAGTATGGTGTCTCCTCTGGCCTTGTGACTTCAGCCACCAGTGATCCAGCACCCTCGGTGAAGACTCCGTATGCCTCTGCTTCTGAGTGTGACGTGCCGAAATGTCCGGAAGTGAATGGTGTACAGTTGTATTTGCCTGAGAAGGTACCCGATCTTGCCACCTGGGGTCGTACAGTAATCACCTGGGGAAATTATAAGTCTGAGGGAATTTGCTACACTGAGTTGTTGGAACGTCAGGATGAGAGGGCCTTGACATATAAGAACTGGTGCCGTCAGCGAGTTAAGACAGCAGAAGGCCATCTGCTTGATTTCACCCGTTTCTTGCTGATGTGCGACCATTTGCGCCATCGTTCCACATTGGAACAGGGTCCGATCATTCCTGGCACTGCTGAAGTGCGCAAGTATAAGTGATAATTGCAAGAGCAAGCTATGACCTGATGCCAATCTCCTTGGGGGTGCCTCTAACTTTTAGATTTTAGAGATTTATAGGAGTGTTGAAGCCAGGATTCCAGACAAGATCCAAGGGTTGAGACTCCGAGGACACTTTTCTGCTCAGGAAGGAAAAAGGTCCGCGTTTGGCCCTGGAGGGCCGTCCTCTGGTGAGTGTTTTGACACTTTAATCATACTTTGATCCTTTTGGAAAGGGTAGATGCGCAGTACTTCCATCTTGCCCAGCTTGCCCTCTGGTACAGCTCGGGGACGGAGCCCTGATAGTGACAGAGAGAAAGAGAGAGAGAGAGAGAGAAAAATAGATAGAGAGAAATTCCAGCTACAGAGCTTCAAACTGGCTACATTGCTACGTACAATTTGCTACATCCATGTGCTGGAAATTAGTCACCCAAATATTTGCTCCCTGTAAGTCCCATCTCTGCGGTCCTTTTTTGTTGTTTCTAGGCCCCATGCGAACCCCTGCTGTGAATTTGTGGCCTGGTAGCCCAAGGATGAACAGGACGTCCGTCATTGTTAGGCCACCGGAAATTCAACATATTCAAGCAGACTCCCCCAACTATAGATCTATAATTAGAGTTGCCTCTGGTGATTCATGGTTATACCATACCCAAAACTAGTATTAAACACCCATAGATGGTCCCAAAAAAGTATAAGTCCCCTACGAAACTATGGTTTCGAACAGGGATGTTTAGTATGAAAGGGGGAGTAACAAGGCATCAACAACCAGGCTATCCTGCTGTCTACTGGCTCAACGGCCAGGACAAGCAGCTGGATGTGGGCGCCAGCCGCCCTCCCATCGTGGAAGTCCAGCTGCGGCCTGAGCTGGTGAGAATGCCTCAGACAAAACGAAAAAAAACGGGATATAGATGGATATTTAGATATATATATATATATATGTACAGATAGATAGATAGATAGATAGATAAATAGATAGATAGAAAGATAGATAGATAGATAGATAGGTAGCTAGATAGATAGATAAATAGATAGATAGAGATAGAGATAGATATATACACTTGGTATATGTGTATCTATGTATATATATATATATATATAGAGAGAGAGAGGGATATTTGGTGTATGCATATGTGTGTATTATATGTATATATGCACATAGCATTGTTATATATAGACATATCCAGTATTATCCAGTACATATCATCATCACGTTGTGAAGATATTGCATATTTAGCAGCTGCTGACCTGGGATTCTCCATGTTCTCGATGTTTGGTAGATGTTTCTCCCTTTCACAAGTCAAGAGCACTTTTTTGAAGGGCACCCTTGCATGGCACGGCACCTCACAAATGAAAGGTGATGTTGACCTGATTAATCCTCCCCTGCATTAATTCAGCCCGTCAGCAAAAGGCACAAAATTTCAGCCCATCAAGGCCCCTCAAGTTGATTTCAGCTCCTTAGATCGAACGAGACTGGAGTTCAATGATCTTGTCATGAATCTTCTCCAGAATTGGTTGAAGGATGTTGAAGGGATTTTTTCAGGACCCACCCCATATTCGATGCGGAAAAACACGGTGTCCTGAAGATGTTCCCTCAAACCAATCCAATACATACCTTCTGATCACAAAGCATGGTAATGGAACATCCCCCATTGATAGATGACGTTCCCATTAGAACCTCCAGTTTTCAGGATTTTGTATTGCCATGTTTGATTACCGGAGGGTACCTCAAGACTTGCGTCGAGGAAGACATTCGCCAACGAGGACGAGGAGGACTGATTTGAAGTAGACCAGATCATCACGGCATGTGGAAAGCCTACGAATTGTGAAGCGTAGTCGCCTATTTACACACACATTTATAATCATTTATACATGTAATTATATATATATATATATACATAGATACAGTATACACATATTTAAAAGCCTTCTCAAGTTGTCCCCAGACCTTTTGGACACCCAAAGAGACTCACCGGGATCACCAACGGAGCTTCTCAGGGCCCCATCTTCACAGCTTCGCTGAGCCGCTCCGGTGGCTCACTCCTGGGCATCTCCGTTGATCGCTCGGACACGAATTGTGTTGTCATTCGCGTCCCCTGGCCAGGCAGTGGTTCGGAGCCATGGGTATCCACAGTCCCTACTCAATGGGGAGCCAAGGAGCTACACTAGCCATAGCTGTAATAGGGCCTGGCCCAATCCATTGCTGAGAAGGCTAAAATTGCTTGGAAATGGCAAAGAAGCCTGACACATTTTATACAATATATACTTATAAATGAGAAAAAAACATATATGTATATATATATAATTATATATACATACATACATATTTATATGTATACATATATTGTGTGCATGTATATGCATGATGATATGTGCAGCTTGGCAATTCTATCCATCTTCAACTTAAGATTAAGCCACACCATTTCCCCAGGCCCCCAGGAAGTCCCCGAGACATCCCCGAGGATGTCACTGGAGGGGCAGCAGGATCGTGGAACACGCAGATGCCACACAAACAGATTCGCACCTTCGATCCTCGGAGAAGTTCACCACGGGCATGGGGATCCCAAGGGGCCAACATAGCCGCCGCTCCCCCCAAAAAGAAAATGAGGCGAAGATGAAATACCACGAAAGACCTCCCAAAAATGCATGGGGTTCCGCTCTACACTTGGGTGATTTCAATCATTTCTTTCCTTCACAAAACATGGTGGATAATGCCCATTGGCATCCCAAGCGGCTTTCATACTTTGCAGGCAGTTGCCTCAACCACCATCCAGCCAGTAATTTTTGTCAACATGAAACAACGAATTGGTCTCAATGGACCCTCTTAAGTTGATTAAGTTGACCCTTCATAATTTGGATATTTTCATGAGGACTTGTCCTGTTGATCTTTATAAACCCAATGTTGCTCGTTCAATCGCAATCTTCGGGTGGAATGTGTTTTTGAAGTCAAATCCTTCTTTCTTAGTATACCATGGTAATCTGTCCTGGCAATGCCACTCTTCATGTGTGCATGATTCTCCTAGACTTTGTGCTGCCAGGGTAGATTATACAGACCACGGGGTCCCATCAGGTAGATTTTTCCATTAGCTAACATTTCTTGGTAAATATTAAAGAAAAAACCTTATTTTGTATTGGATAGTTAATCTAAATATGATCTATTCAGTTGAAACAAAGGTAGATCCTTTAACTTCCCCCAGGTATGATCATCCTTTATCTACTTAGATGGGCAAGGGAGTTCACTGGCTAATTATTGCTCGTGGATTAAACAACATATCCTTGCAGGAGCACCAGTTAGTCATATACAAGGAATTTGTGCCCCCAGATTGAATCAACTACATAATCATAATACTGTGCGTCATACTAATTGATAATGAATTATGAAAATGATAATGATGATAATAATGATAATAAGACAAATATGTACAAACATGCATTTATATATGTATAATTATGTATATATATATAAATCTATATATGTAGTATACAAATAAATGCATAGCACATTCCTGCACCTTCCCCCACTGCCATCTTCTGGATCTCTCAGGATCAGGTCCTGGAGGTGAACGGCGACACGGTGAACGGCGACGACATCGCCCGGAAGTTGGAGAGTGAATCCCAGGTGAGACGAGACGTCGCCAAGGGGGGCAGGGGATGGGGGATTTGAACAACAGAAATGATACCCCCTGGGTAATCAAAGGTGGCAATCTCCCATCTTCAGTTGATTTTCCCAGCTATAAACCTCCATTTCTCGGGGATTCCAGTTGCCCGTTGCCATGTTTGATTACCAGAGGGTAAACAATTGGGGATTCAAACTGCAAAAATGATGAACCTATATGAACATGAGCAGTAAACGTGTGGATGTTTGAGCAAGATGCCAATAGAAAAGGTATTGGCCATTGGTCCAATTGGTCACTACAACTCCTTCTGGGCTTATTCGAACCCCCGGTATCTTTGCGAAGTTGACATGATACACGAATCAACCCAGCAGTTCACCGCTGAATCATTGAATTGTTTGCTACCCCAATTTAGTTTATTAACCGTTGCAAGATAGAGATGGATTGAGTGTTCTTTTGGGTGGGTTGGTGAACGTTAGCATTTCCTTTTATCATTATCCAAAATGAGGAAAACCCAACAATAGCCTATCCCTAATAGAGGTTTATTATTCCAGGAACCTCCCTTAAAAATATATCCCCCTACCCTTTCGATACCTAAATCAAGAAGTCCACCTTTTCGTGACATAAAAATGTGCCCCGAGCACAATTCTGCAAATCGAGCACTTTGCTCATAACAACGCATTCAAAGAACTCTTCAGCCTGCTGCCTATCTTTTTTGAGCTGTGGCCGCTTGGCATTGAATGTGTGCCAATCATAAGGGATGAACACCTTTTTCAAGACCCAAACGCTCGCAAACGTAGCGTAAAAAAATGCAAACGAGCGCGCAAATCAAGACAAGGTTACTTCTAGACCCCCAAGGACTTCTCAGGCATGTCTATCAGTGTTTGTTTAAAAACCCCGATGCAACTCGGAGAGAAAAGTGCAACACCCCAGCTTGTAAAGACCTGTGACGAGCATATTTTTCAAAACGAGCACTATTTTCCGTCACGAGCGTAAACCTGTGTTTCAGGTCGGAAACTGAACGTCAGGTAAATTTACGTTACTTTGGAGGTCCTAGGTTGGGTACAGTATACATCTATTTGCGACAATGTAAGTTAACCCCATAAATGGTTACTTAATGGGATAGTTTACTATTGGATTTGCCATATTTTCCCCATAAATTCTTCATGTTTTCCCAGAAGGCCGTTTGCGCCACAGGAGATTGTGATCAAGTTCCGGCGTCCAGAGGAACGGAAGGTGGTACTGGAGAAGCCAGGCATCGTGGGGACAGCCGAAAGGGCAACGGTAGCAACGGTACCCTCTGGGAATGTAACATAACTACGGAACATTTGGAAGATTTACCTATACTATATGGGGGTTTCCTAAAATGGGGGGTACCCAAAAATGGATGGTTTATAGTGGAAAATCCCAAACAAAAATGGATGATTTGGGGGTACACTTATTTTAGGAAACCTCCATATACGAAACATGGCGATTTTCCATGTTGACCTGTCAGAGGGTAGGAGTATTCTGAAGATACTAATAGTTAGTTGTGCCGATAGTAATGATTTATGTTTATATATGACATCATTGTGTGCATCATTATTATCGTCATCGTCATCATCATCATCACCATCATCATTGTCCTTATCCTTCTAACTGTCACAATCATCATGATTCTCATCGTTCAGCATCCTCAGACGGAGACATTTAACGACTTTTTTATGTTTTGCCTCTAATCTAGTCAATGTGTTCTGATCACTTGGCTTCCAGAATTTCAAGTCTATTTGGAGCTGTTGGTTATTTTCTTTGAGTCGCCTCCATCGTTGATCATTGGATGTACCCTCTGACTTAGGGGTTCGATGGTTGCTGGTGCTGATTCCCCTGGCAGGGTGATAATCTAAACGGCACAGTTCAACACATGCGTTGAAAACCCACCAGGCACTGTTTTGAAAGATAACATCTTCATTCATATCCCACCTTAGGGATATTGAATTTCGTTGAATTCTCAATTTCTGAGTCGTTGAATCATGTTGAATCATGTTGAATCATGTTGAATCCCCAATCCCCTCTTTTCCCCACCCAGGGCGCTTGGGCATTGATGTCAACTACCGCAAAACCTCTGTGAAGCCTTGGGTGGTGCCTGGACTAATGAAGTTAACAAGAATAAGGGCGGAGACATGCGGAGACAAATGGAGACCAACATGGGGATGAAACCAAGCGTGGTTCTTGTGTGAAGCCGCTGGTTTTTGCTTCGATATTTTGTATGATGTTGCATGCGTTCGTTTCCCAAATAGATTTCCATGATCTCTCTTAGAATGGAAGTCAATGGGGGCAGATAAGACAGGAGCCAAGTCACGGGGTGGTCATATGGTACATGCGATTCTATGTGACTATTATTGGGGATCTGATGGACATCATCAAAGTTGCAGTAGACTCGGACCTACCACTCAGTTGCTTGTAATTTCAACTGCTCAACTGCTTTCTCGATGTTTCTCACATATCAAATCCCCTACTTGGGATGACACGACGAGCGGCTCAACCACCAACCCATCAGCAGTGGATTGGACTGGCCACCAGTGCTGGGAAGGGCCTTTGGGGCAGCAGATCCCAATGGTCCAAGCATATTCTCATCCCTTTGTGCGGTCAAGAATGTCCGAGTGGAAATTCACCCATGTTTAATATTGTTCAATCATTTTCACGTCAGTTGAATTTACTTGATTCCAACACACACACATATGTATATATATATATAGTCATTACTGTATTCAAAGTGTAATATAATATTTGTCGGGATCACCGGAGGCTTTCGAGCCGCCAAGTCGCCCGAGCCCGCTGGATCCGAGGCGAGCATTAGCCCTGGCCTTGTGGCTGACTGGAACAAGGCCACAGCATGATTTCCACATATCCATGTTTTATGTGTGTGTGTGTTGCACAGTAGTGTGTGTGTGTGTGTGTGCAATTGTATGTGGAAATTCAGTTTAGTAGATTTACTATGATTTACTACATAGATAAAGTCAAGCTATCACGAGTATAAACATATACCAGATTAACATTCACAACAAGACATGTCGGTATTAGTGTTGATAGCCAGTCGACAGCCAGTTTTGTGAGCCTTACTGGTGCTCCTCAGATAGCAAGCTATAGAATGCGTCAGAATTTGCCACATGATATGTCTGAACAAATGTCACAATACATGTCAGAATACACGTCAGACTAAATGTCAGAGTTGATGCCAGCATGTATGCCATATAATATTTCTCACATGAAATTTGCGAGATCAAATGTCAGAAATCTTGCCCACATACTATCAGCCCGGAGATTTGCCAAAAGATATCTCAGAAGATGCGTCAGGATAAATGTCCCCACATATGTCAGAATTCATATCGGACGTCATGTCGGCACATATAATATATACAATCATACGGTTTACACGTGTATATAAGTACAAATACAGAAATAGCATTTACATGCATTTACATATATATATAGTATATATATATATATACATACATACACACATATTTATGTATATGTAAATCACACAAACACATGTATATGTATATATACATATACGTATACTTGTCAGCATTATCTTGGCTATCGCACCATTTTCAACCGTTGTTTTGTGCTTTCTCTTGGCGCAGGAGAACCCGGACCTGGCGGTCCTGCCGCACGATCGCCACTTGGTGATTCTATTGCTGTCAGTGACGCAACAACTGAAATCATCCTTGTTTATACACACATACAGTATGTGTGCATATATATATATATGTATGTATGTATTTTTTCATCACTAGAAAAAGACAAATTTCACCGAGATGTTGGTAGATATACTGCGGATGGAGGGGATGTGCCAAGTTTTGAGCCAGAAAAAATACGGGTGCTAAGCAGCAAACTTGGATGTTCGTAAGACAGTCTGCATGAAGGTTGGAGCTAAGGAGAGACAGCCTACTGGGATGTCTCGCTGTGGCAAAGGGTACATAACTTACCTAATCATTCTATAGTGGTGCAGATTTGAAAAACCTCAATGTGTACTGTGTTGGGTTTACTACGCATCATTGACAACTTGAGTAATCATCCTCATAGCGGTGCTAGTCTGCCCCAGCAAACATGAACTTCTCAATGATCAGGGAGTAGGTCAAAGTACCACTACTCCGGTCAAGAAATTGTGATTGGCCACATGATGCGCACTGACTATGGAACTCGAGACATTTGGTCAATATTAGGGCAGTCAGTACTTGATGGTAAAAAAATGCCAGAGAGGCAGGCATGCGGTGAATCCAAAATTCGGATCGATTGGGATTTATAGCAGCCCGTCAGACCTCGGTCCATTCATGTCGCCTTTTTTATTGACCCTGCGGTCGAATAAGATGCCCAGTTCATCCCTGGCGGTTGATGATTTAGTGTTTAGCTTGCCCTGGGGTAAAATAACAGAAAGGTTTGGCTTGCCCTAGGGTAAAGTAACAGAAAGATGTGGAAAACCCATGGTTTCTCTAGGAACAAGATCTATAAATACTGTGTGTGTGTTCCCAAATCTTTTCTGGTTTGCAGGAGGGTCTATATATATATATACATATACATTGTCTCACATTTTTGATGGTTGAGTAATTAAGACAAATTCATCTACTTTGAGACATGCTGGACTGATTCATTGATGGGATCTACCCACCAGGCATCATTGCGGTGAACGATGTTTCAGGCAACATTGATATGAGACTTGGCACAAACGACTGCTGGGACTTGGGATGATTTATGATGATTCTACGAGTTGGTGACCTGAAGGGTTTAGAACTACATAGACACTATGCATACAAGCGTGTATTCCATGTAGGCAGCGGCATATACCGTATATATATAATTATATATATATATTTATATATTTATATTAGATATATTTATTTGTAAATCTATAGTTATTTATTACGTATATATATATATATATTTATGGTGATTGTATCTATATCACGTGTGTGTGTGTGTGCATATGTATGTTCGCAATGATGACCGCGCGTGCCTTGACCCATGAACGACACTAGAGACCAGGACTTCAGTTGATTTTCGTCATTGCAATCATTGGGGCCATATCCAAAGACTGTATCACATTGTAAGATATTTGATAGTTGTGTATATAGATATATATATACACATAGACATAGATATAGAATTATATAGATACATATGTAAATGTTTGGATTTACATGTGTTACTGTGGTTTTCAGATTGTTGTTTCGCTTCCAGCTCTGGAACGATCAACATTTGGCAGGGAGTTCTTTGAGGATAGTCCTCTCAACTTTAATGGCCACAGCACTTTGGTAAGGCGACCATGTGTCAAAATTATTTAAAATCTACAGCCCTGGAAACTGCGGATTCATTATTTGCAGCAAGAGATCATGCCAATCATTTTTTCTTTACGACCTGACACATTCCCAAGAAAGACGAAATTCCAGGCTGGAATTTTGTGACCAGCAGCTTGGGCCACCACCCCTTGAAGCTGGAATATGTTGGGATACACCCATATACAACACACTTTCTGTGCTAAATCCAGTGCTGTACAGGCTTCAAAATGTGAAGTCCCAAAATACTGAGAGAGAGAGATGGCATTCACCTCTGTAGAGGAGGATCCACCCCAGTCTTCCTAAAAATCGCGCACTTCAGCGCGAATCCCCAAAATCCGAAGATGCGTTCCGCATCCCTCCCAGCCGTCCCGTCCACTGTGACATCACGCACGGAATTCTCAGGATCTTAGAGAAACTCCGAAGCCCCGACAAGAAGCTGGTGCTGCAGTTTCAGCCCAAACCATCCGTGGGGAATTGATTGCAAGAGCAAAGAAATTTACTTGCACACTTGATCTAAGGGGGAGGACACATTTGGATTTTGCTCTGGGCATTAGCAACATGAAATTGGGATTCTTATAGGCACATGTTGATATATATATATATACATATTTACATATATATATATATACATGTTTATTCGCCACCAAAGTTGGGGTTCAAATGCAGCATCAGCAACAATTGAGATCCAAACCAATACAGCACGGAACTAGGGAGGTACCCCAGCAAATTGGGAGCGCAGTTGCAATGAAAACTGCTGGGGAGCTTAGAGCTTGGCAGGTCTTGCCGTTTGGCAACCACAATGGTTTGAAATTCTTGACCCTGAAATGCAAATCCATTGCTGTTTTGAAGCCTTCTGGCAGCATGAATGAACTATATTTTCTCATACCGCTAATGTTAAATAGTCCCAATAAAGGATCCCAAAATGAATAGAGATAATACTAAACCAGGTTTCTTGGCTGGTATTCATCAGTATGGTGAAGAGACAATGTTCCATTCTGTACTGAGCTGCTCCCCCGAATGCTAGTGTTCAGGTGTTCATTTCACAAGAGTTCACCACCTTTTCTCGAATGGCATGCCCGCTATTGCGTAAAAATTGTATGGGTCAAGATCCTGGCAACCTGGTTTTCACACCATAAAAAGTTATAAGTATACATTTCACGATTCTGAATGGCAGAAGAGGAAGGAAAGTTAATTGCCCATTGACATATATGTCTATATATATGTACACAGTGGTTGTTTATCACTGTAGGTTTTGACCCCTCCAGCCCCATCTCTGGGATATGCAGCTGGGATGATCACTGACACAGCTGAGGAAACTTGTCCTCACATGTATGCACTACGAGGTCATGTGAGCACATCGCGATGTGATCATTTTGCGATATTCGGGTGGTGGTTGGAGGGCTGCACTGCCTGGTTATGTGATACCTTTACAGCAACACATAAGACTTAAGGAGTTTTGACCCATCATTTAAACGGACAATATGATCAACATAGATGAGGTTGGTCAAGACTGTTTATTGATGTCTATTGATGATAGCTGATTCCAAGTGCTACGTTTGATGTTCCACCCTGTGTAGGATAGTCATGATCCGACTGGGCTGCCACAATTTCGGGGTGGCTCAACTACCAACCAGACAGGATATCGAGTGATAAAGATGAGATGCAGTAAAGTATGAGTAATTATAGAGATTGTGTAGGTTCATTTTGTTCACCATGAGCTGTCATTTGGACATGTTTGAACTGCGACAATTTATCAATACAGACCGTATCACTATATCAGACTATGTCTCTAAGTCTCTCTATATATCATTTGATTGGTTAGCCATGCTTAACATGCTTAACAAAATTTGGCTCACCTGTCAGTACTTCCGTAGGCAACTTGATTCGACTTCCATCAGCCTTTGGACCTGACATGTGTTGCAGCCCCATTTTTTCAACGCACCACCGTCGCGCGATGTAAATCAGCAGCTCGGCGGCGGAAGGTGACCCTGGAAGCAGGGTCGCGGCTGCCCCCGCAATGCGGGGTTTTAGTGCCATCCTGATGGCGATGCTGACGGTAATTGAAGCTCTGAAGGGATGATGTAGGTAAAACAATGCCATAAACCACCCATTTTGGAATGGTTTATACCACCTATTTATGGTGATTTGGGGGATGGTTTATTATTGTTTTACCCACATTACTCCAGATTTGAAGGAAAGATAAGAAGGTCGATGTTGGTGACTGGAAAAGCAGCCAGTGAAGCGGATCATATATGACCCCAATTGACAAGGGTATGCGACAAGTAAGGAGAGTCTTTTGCAAGATGCCTGCTTTGGCCCTGTCACGATCAGGTCATGGTGGATGTAACATAGCATACCAAAGGGCCATAGTGCTGCAAGTCTTGACCCCTATCCACTTGTGGCTAGACTATATAGCCTTATTCTCAGTGGCTAGTGAAGATGGTTCCTCCTATCACGATTCCTTACTTTGTCCAATGGTCTTGGTGGATGGGTGGTTCAAGCAACAAATAGCAACAACCAGGGAAATCTACTCGAGGTATATCCTCAACTTTTAAGATTCACCAGGTCAGATAAGTTTGAGTCTGCTTCAATGGTATGGCTCAAAATGACTAACCTCCAAAAAGGCACCAACATGCCTCGTTCAATACAATTTATGTTGTGGGGCCATTGGTGCCCCGATCGCTTTCATCGCTTTTGGTGGTACTATGGTCGACATCCGCTCGTCATGAGCCTTTGGCTGCGACAAGGTGCTGCAGACGGCACGCCTTTCTCGTGCTAGTCTGGTTGCGCTGATGCTGCAGGAATAGCAGACCTCTATAGCATCCCAACACCAACTAGGATCTTCTATAGCCAAAATGGCGAAAACACATGCAACGTATCTGCACAAACCGGGATACCACTTATACAACATTATAAGACTATTTCAGACGTCACCCATGCAACTTGGGAATAGTGTGGGTCTATTATATATATTGTATTCCTAACTGAACCTGAAACATGTGGTACGGTATATGATATGACCGTTGAACATCCTCCGCCAAAAAGAAACTGGACACCCTTTCCACAGCCGGCGCCATCCTGCGGCACCTTGCTACGTCTCACTGTCGGATTCAGGGCTCCAAATGGATGCATATGGTCAATCTCCAAGTGGAGTAAGGGCTTCAAACTTGCAATCCGAATGATCCAAAATTACAAATAGTGCTCATTTCTCCTTCCTTCTGGAAACGATGGCTCCCAGCAGTGGGATTCCAGGGAAGAGGACGCATCATATAATATCATATATACCCTCTGGTTATTTAACGTAGACATGGAAAATGGCCCATTTATAGATGATTTGTGGTGATTTACCCATTATATAAAGATGGTGATTTTCCATGCATGGCTATGTTAAATAACCAGAGGGTACGTATTAAAGCATGTTGTTCTAAATAATTACCAACTTCCATAATAATTTCATGCAAGTTCTGCTCAGGATCAGAGGAGCGAGCCCCGGTTTTGACGCAAACCTCGCGCTGCAAATCACGGGGCCAGCGAGACGCAAGATATCTTGGACTGATCGTTGAGATGGGTGCAAGTGAAGAAACATATGATTCATGATGAATGGTTATATGATGTTATATGTGGATGAGTCAAAACGTATTATATATGACCATATGACCGGAGGAATAGACATCCCCATTAGCTCTTGTGTGTGCCTTGGTGCTCCATTGTTGATCAATACCACCATACCCATATGG
>BGPT01000542.1:81846-111846 GCA_003297045.1 Symbiodinium sp. clade C Y103 | reverse complement strand
AAATAAGTATTCTGTGTTTTGAGATTTTATAATATTTTATATATATATATATATGGGTATAGTATCTTCAAGAGTTCTTTGCAATGATTCATAGAGGTGTAATACAGTAAATGGTATGCACGTTTCATAGAAGCTCTGCACGTTTCATAGAAGTTATGCACGTTTCATGGAAGTTATTCACGTTTCATAAAAGTTAGGCATGTTTCACAAGCCACAAGCCCCCTAAAATCATTCTTGTTTAACTGCGCGCGAAATACGTTCCAATTTGGGTCCCAACTCGGAACTTTTAAAGCTACTATACCAGTATACATATAGATGTTGGTTGGATTTGGTTGCATAATCTCCCACAAACCATCACTATCCCAATGTAATCTCTTGATCTCTTGCAAAATCATCCGTAAACTGCCGTAAACCATCATTATTCCAATATAGTTCATATCACCTCAACAACAACTCCCATGAACCAACCGTTTTTTGCATCTTTCATCTCTCCTCGCGTTGCGCCCTGCGGCAGGATTTTCAAAACCTTCTCGACGCAGGAGGTCCAACTGGACCCAAAGGCCTGGCAGAAGCGGAAAATGAGGCGATTGGAGTGGCCCCATTACTATAATACCCTCTGGTAAACTAACAGTTCGCTATTGAAAATGGCCATAGAAATAGTGGATTTTCCCATGAAAAAAATGTGATTTAAACCATAGTTATGTAACAGTTTACCAGAGGGTAATTTGAGATCAGATATCAGAGACTTCAAAAAATATAGGTTTCTTTAGTCTTATATTCTAAGATATTTTACGCATGTTCGTTAAGGGTAATGTTTCTAGGGCATGTTGTAGGAGGTCAATGATTTCATTGAGCAATAACTGATTCGAGACCAGTAGAGATGGCTACGAGTGGGTTGCCAAACCCCCATTTCTCAAAAGTAAAGAACGCAAATCTGCATTTGGGTTGGTGATCTCATGGTTTTGATATGGTCAGTTTTAAGTATATAATCAGTATGCTGACTCCGGCAATCAAGCATGGTTTGATGGACAACCTCCCATTTAGTCACAAGACCTTCCCAGTCTTAAACCTCTGTTTCCAGGGAAATTTGCCATATCTGCAATATTTCCCCGTGATTTTGGCACAATCTTCCCATTGAAACGTCCATTTCCTTGGGATTCCCCGGCAGCCATGGCCGGTAGATGACCGGTGGCTGCGCCGGCGAGGAGATGAAGAACTTCCGAGAACGCGGCACGATGCAGTACATCGAGCAGAAATTTCAGGCGATGCCCAGAAGATCCAGAAACATATCCCCCATTGAGTGGGGGCAGAATAGGGGCTTAACATGGTTTAACCATGTTTAAGCCTTAAAAATGAGGAGATCAAAGCTGGGATTAGCTTTGCTGAAGTCCTTAAAGAGGCGATGCAACCGTGTTATTAAACCAGCAAGCCGCGTTTGATGACCAAAGGGTAAGAATTGCAACAGACATGGGCATGAGCCAACCCTAGGCAAAGATTTGGAAATGGACAGTTCCAAATGGTAAAAAAGAACTTATACAATTATATATATATATATATATACGTGTGTGTGTGTAAGTGTGCCCAAAATATGCCAAAATGTCCGGATTGGCCCGGATTGGCCTGGAACAAGGCTCTCCAACTAGATCCTGAAATTTGCGGCATTCGCTTCCAGAAATGGGGCATCCAGATCCATCCCATGGACTCCATGGACAGGCTCATTTGCAACGTGCCCGTGCTGCTTTCCTCCAAGAGTTCCGCAATCATGCAGTGGTCGTTGAGACCGAGGTGAAACCGGCAGAGGTTTTGATGGATAAATCATGGGATTTTTGGGTGGCCGGTTTTCATACCCAGGTTGATTTTGAAGTGTTTTAAGTTTTTACCCTAGGTTTTCAAGAGCACACCCTACTATAGAGTTCCATCAAGTTTCCCTCGATCCAGAAATTGAACATATCGCCATTTTTGGATTGTGGAAAGAAAGCATGCACAATATCCTGGGCGTGTTGAAAATGGTAGAAGTAGAAGCAGACAAAAAAAATGAGATTTGAGTAGCCAAAGTGACATGTGAACTGCAGTCAGTGCAGTGACATCAGCCTCAGCATGAGCGACTGGACTGGAGTGTTTAATAGCTAGGACATGTTCACCTAAGACGCGAATGATCTATATATGAATTTGGGTCAATTATAACATATTATAACGACCGAACCCTGCGACCTCACTGGAATGATGCTAATAGTAGAGGCACCTATCCCAAAATAGACTTATTTCAGATTAATTTGTGAACTATTATAGTTTGTCCAAGTGTTCATGGTGAATTGCTGTACCTGTGGTTCCCGCATCCTGTTTGAGGTGCGTAAGATTCGAGAAGAAATGACTGAGAAGATGGAGGAATGTACGGCGCAACTTTCTCTTGCAACCGACTAGGGGTGGTGTTTGTAGTTGCTGTATCAGCATACCTTCAGCAAGAGGTTGATATATGATTATAGATGCCAACTGGGAATTAGATAGGAAGATCATTGAAGATCATGTAGAAAAGGCAGCAATGTGAAACTAGCAACGGGTACATGAACATATAGACACTTAGGTGTTCCAATAGATTGGCACAGACAAGCTGCAACTATCACGGTTTCATCCGAGGACATTTGCTTACAAACATAATTGTATTTTTGATGTTATATGATGTACAGTGATACCTGTATCATATCTATCTATGCGTTTGCCCCAGTTTGATGAGAGTGGGATCTGATTTTGGGGCAGCGGTCCTTGTTTGGCAGGACAAGTATGGCAAGATGCTTGGGGAACTCCGGGAATCGGTGGTGGGCACTGAGGCGGCACCAGATATGACTGGGACCATTTGGGACGGTGGATGGGGGTGGCGCCAATTAAGCCAGGGATGGGATGAACAATGGTGAAGAGTGAGATAGAAAATGGAAAAACTGAAATGAACTAGATTACTTGATGAACTGAGGCAGACCTTGTCCGAAGACGATGCAGGAGAGAGAGAGAGAGAGAGTGTGAGAGTGAGAGTGAGAGTGAGAGGGACGAAGATAAAGCTTTGCCAATTAATTATATGACCACCTTCATCCGTAATCCTTTGGTGATTTTTGTGTTATAGCGACTGAGTAGCGACCCAGCTTGCTGAGTCGCAGTGGAGCGAACGAAGGGAAACCAAAAATGTATATATACATATATATATATATGTATAAAGTTTTCCCAACAGATTGTTTCGGGAGAACATGGCAGAACATGCTTGCCCCATTACACCTGAAAACTTAAAAAAATACTCAAACCCATGTTTCGGTTTGGTTCCTTAAAGTTGAAGCTGTTCAAGATCAAGAAAGCTGCAAGTTAATCCCCGCATCTATCCCTGTTGATGTCTCCCAACTCTTGGCCATGTCATGTGACGTCCCAGGGCTTGGTACTAGCGCAGAAAGCCGAGATTTCCCAGCTGAAAGGCGACTGAAGAGCTGACATGGATATATCAAATATGTTTAGAATATTTATAGATATAGACTCTAGATATAGAATATCAATGAATATCAAGATAGTATATACTTTCTGTATCTTTCTGCGACTATCATTCGTACACAGTATATGCATACACGTAGTGTAAGGGCAAAGATGGATCAACGGAAAGTCTACCCAGTTGTGTTTCTTCCAGAGCTCAGTTGTGTATTGTCCCGGAAATTGAATTCTTGATTGTGTCCTTGCTAGCGACTGGTCCTTGAGACCATGCAGTTGGTGTGGCAATGGGAAATTCTCTAGTAATGGAGGTTTTATATTATATATTATATAAATCGCAGATTTTCAATTGCCCGAGGGTCCCTACAATCATTTTTGATGTTTCCCAACATCCACCCGTGCAAGAGTCATGTTCAAACACGTATTATGAATGTTGTTTCTTAGTATTTTAGGGTGGCCAATTCCCAGCTGTCAGCTGCGGCAGGCGTTGTGGCTGCTCAAGAGACGTACATGACGGCAGCCAAACATAAGGCATCCTGGCCGTGTGGAAGTGCTGAATTCGGATTTGTTTGTTCGCGTCACGGTGTCACGGCACAAAAAAAAAGGTGAACCATGGGTATGCCGATATGGTAAAAACTCATGAGCTTGGCATATAACTTATACTATAGCTGTATATAGTTTTATATGCTATATCCACTTGCAACGGGAACAGCACCCCCACGGGCGCAGATGTAGAGAATAAAATGAGTTGATCTCAGAATATAGCAAGCAGGTCCCGGTTTCTCGCCACGTTAGGTTGATCCATCCTGACTCTTATGGCATGTAGATACACTTCCTTGACTCTCAAACATGCCTGGCAGAATAGGTATCCAAGTGTATCCATATGCATCATTCCTGATAAGTATATTGAGGTCTCGTAGTGCATGCACGTAAACAAACAAACGTAAATCGAGAGATACAGACATACAGACAGACATACATACACAAGATTATTTTGCATGTAGAATGAGCGTGGCATTTGTTTTCTATGATCGCATGATTTGTATCGCTCTGGCACCGCAATCCACCAGGAGCATTTGGAGGGCCTCAATCAATCTCTTGACAAACAGCTTGAGAATGCCAGAGGTTCGACCTACCCGGAGGATTCCTAATGTCACACTATGGGTGGAGGCAAAGAACTTCACCGAACTGGACCAGAACATGCATGATATGGTTCAATGATTTAAGCGCCATGCTTAGAACTTGTTAGAACACACTTGCTGCCTCTTGTTGAATAAAAATGGATTGTAGATTCAGGCTCGGGGGGTCGTTTCGGGGCAGGGGCAAGGGGCAACCCAGCAACCACCACTTTTGGAGAGCTAGATGCTAGGCATATTTGATGCATTTTTTTTTCAAACATATACTGGATGCCAATGGATTTTTTGTGGGTTTCTACTGGCGTGCACGCCAGGCGAAATTGCTGATTTGAAGCATCAATTGGCCTGTCGGGGAGCCAAATTAATTTGACATTGACTTCAGGCCCAGGGAATTTTAAATTTTAACCACATGCCCAAGGACCGGAGCAGTGCATGATCATACGCGTGGCATACACAGTTATAGTTATAGCCTTAAAGAGTTTTTGGAGGCAGTTGGGACTCCTGACCCGCTGAAGTGCATTAGAATTAGAACCTGAAAATATCTGAAAATTTTCCTGTCTTATTTGGGTTTGCTGGATATCCCTTCCACCATGGTTTGGCATGGAAGTTTCTGCCAGCGCTCGAAGTGCATGGGTGATGTCAGAGATGTCCCGGCCCTCTTGGCGGCTCAACTCTTTTTATTTGATGTTGTGCAAGTTCATGGCTTCTATCAGAAACTGCGGCGGTTAGATATACCCCTCTGGTATATTAACATAGATCCTGAGAATAGCTATTTTTAGAGGAAACTAATCTTCCAATCCCTATTTGCCAGGGTCAGTTAATTCACCAGAGGGTAGATATGTTTGTATTCGGCTCTCATTCAAAACTTGTATACCTTCAGATTCAGCTCTTGACAACTTGGGATGCTTCCATCCCATCAAAAAAACACCAGAACTTCCCCCAAACTCATGAAGCATCCAAGAAATTTCATCACCCCACTATATTGGTATTTCATGATATTTCATGATATTTCTATATATTTCTAGCAAAATCAACCAACCTACTCATCACGCCATGCTCAACATCCCCTGTGTTGAGGCCGCGAGGAGATGCTACGGCAGGTGACGCACGACGTGGCGCAGACGGAGCTGGAGCTAAAGCGCTACAGGGCCAGCAGCGAGGAGGTGAACCACGGGAACCGGGGGAACTGGTGGATGATGTTTTTTTGGGATGAACATTGATTCAATATATAGAGATAGATGATATAGATCTAGATATAGATATAGAGATATGGATATAGATATATGGATATAGATATCGATATATATATATATTTATATATAAATATATACGCATAGTACTATGGATAATTCGGAGGGTGTTGGATGATATGGATGATTGAAGCAAATCAATAAATCAATCAATCCGACTGAGTTGTCAGTCAATGGAGTTCATCGGATTTGGATGGATTTGGAATCAACGCGAATGGATTTCAAACGAACTTGATCGATTCTCGTAGAATTCTATGAGGTTTTTACAACATTGTATCACAAGCCAGAAACATGGGCTAGACTGATACAGTGCCTAGATGTGCCTAGACTACTGGGGACCCTACAGTATTGTCTTTGGGCTTTTAGATCTCCACCTCGTTGCTCTTTGTATCATGGCTTTCTTGCCAGGAAAAGCGAGAAGCAGAGGAGCGCTATCAAGTTCTACACAAAGCCATGCAACAACAGCAGCCCCTTGGTGCCAGTGGAGGGGAATGGCGACAGCACAACTCTCATGTCTGATTTTTGTTGGGTCGTAATTGGCGGTCTTGGGATTCTTCATGCTATGTTGGATTACCCTCTGGTGAACTTACATAACTATGGAAAATGGTGATTCATAATGGATTTTCCCATTAAAAATGGTGATTTTCCATAGCTATGTTAGTTTACCAGAGGGTATATTGAATTCTCAACAACTTTGCGTGCTTCGTTAGTTTCACAATGGCGCTTGATCTCGAGGGCATGACAACCATGGCTGCACACTCCACATGCGGCGCATCATGCCCAGAGGCGTCCATGTTTTTCAATGCGAGGATTCAGCCAGCCGTATACATGGTGATTCCACATGATTCAACCAACATTGGTGGTATACCCTCTGGTAAACTAACATAGCTATTGAAAAATTCCATTTATAATTGATTTTCCCATTAAAGATTGCGATTTTCATTGATTTTCCATAGTTATGTTAGTTTACCAGATGGTAAATCCTGATAGGATAACCTCACAAAAGACGATCCAAAAAAGTTTGGGTTTATTAAGGGCTTATGACCCACCAAGAACCACGTTTTATAAAGGCGAATCTGAACCAGCTATCATCACGGAAATCACCTTTGGGGGGCTTAAAGCCCCATGAAGATTGCAAACACTCAACTTCAGGAAACAATTCTCGGAGCACATTCAGCGCTACTCGCAGGAGTTTCACCAGTGCCGCGGTTGACCAAATGAGGCATGCAGGTTGGTGCTTCCCCATTGTTTGGCCTCGTATCTTCAAGGATCGCCATGAGATCCGTGTGTGGGATTGGTTTTGCAACGCCAGAAATATCAGAAGCACATTTCCTGTCATAAGAAGGACCTATAAGTCCTATAAGTTGTGTTGTTTTCATGTTGTTGGCATGATCTACCAGGAGCGTTGCAATTGATCCATTGATTCATTTTTTGGAGGATATTGATCCTGAGTTTCTGGCTGTACTCGATGGAATTTTGCTATTCGAATATTGCAGACTTAGATTTTGATCATTTTTTTGGGATTGGATGTATTTTCCATTATTTACCATGCTTTGCAAGCGTCCAAGTAAAATATAAAGTCTTGAGTAGGGATCAACAAGACCACCAAACATACCATCAGAATCCCATCAAAACCCATGAAGACCGAGTTTTTGGTGACTAGAACCTCAGGGTTCTTGCTATGTTTTTCCCATTCCCACTAGTGGACGTCGTCTTTTTCATTTTGTTAAAGGGCAGAACCACCCCTGGATCGGATCCAAAAGGGCTGGTTAAATCACCATTCACAACTAAAACCCTCTGGGAAATTAACATAGACCCTGAAAATGACATTTTTTTCAGAGGAAACCAATCTTCCAACCCCTATCTGCCAGGGTCTATGTTAATTTACTAGATGGTATATACGGTATATACTTTTATAACTTATAACCTTTTATAGCCGTAGCCCTTGCTATTGGGTGGGTCAGCTTACGGGGAGAACAAAATGCCCATGAGAAAAGGTACAAAGAGAAGGCCTCAGATCAGATGCAGATCTTGGCTATTCTGAATCGAAGGCTCAAAGAGGCCGGGGCCAGGGTTCGCTTGGCGTCGCTTGGCCACTGGTGAGTGCCAACAAAAATCCAGATAGATAACGTATTGCATGGCTTTCCTTAAGGAAAATGATCTACAAATTTGACTTAACTGGGGTCTGAACTGGAAATTATAGTGAGGTTTTCAATATCTATGTTAGTTTCCTGGAAGGTAGCCAGGTGATACACCAGCTATGATAGTGGGTATAAGAAGGGATAGTAACTGGGGATATATCCGTTCACACAACTTGAACTTTCCCAACCAAAAGGCTTACAACCTACTTACACATCCATGTTTGATGGCTAGTATCCTCATTTGGGATCTATTTTGATTTACTTTGGATATGTGGTTAAGATATGTTAGTAGATATGTTTAAATCCATTGCTCTTGTAAAGTGCCTAACATGGCTATGGAAAATTAGCCGTTTGTAGATTATTTACCAATGGTGACCTTCCATGGCTAGGTGAATTTGCCAGAGAGTACATTCCATCATATTCCTGTTCTATCCCCATTCTATCCCTATAAATATCATCCCTATAAATATCTTGCCAGGATTCATCCCCCAGCTAGGGAAGGTCACAAGTAGGCTACATCCCAGGATTACCCTCCCATCGCATTGTCATCCCATCAGGCCCTTCGCAACATGGAGGAGGAGCGTCAGCGATTCATCCTGGCACGCACCAAACCAACTCCGCGCATCGGCGAGGCCCAGAGAAGTCTTTGCTCCAGGTCATACCCTTCGGTAATCAGACATGGCTAGCTGGAAAATCTTCTACAAATGGAGGTTTAACGGGAAATGATAGGAAGATCATGGGACAATTTTGGAGGTTTGAGAATTTCCTTAACAAAATGGAGGTTAGAGCTAGAACAATCCATGAACTACATGGGGAATTTTCCATCAAGCCATGTTTGAGTACCGGATGGTACTACCCAGTAGTTGGAGTATGTTTAATGTATTGTCATATGTATATAACATATTACATTTGTTTATATGCACAATTATGCAAATATGGACATATTGGTTTGTGGGTTATTTGTTTGTAGCATATGTATATATATATATGTATACATATATATATATATGTATCATGATTGATCTATATGCATGTATTGTATGCATTCTTAATTCACCGATTGGTCCTTGTATCCGTTGGTGAAGTAAGCAGTGAATTCTAAGCAATCAACCATCCAAGTTTGCACTTTTCGTTGATGGTGAAGAAAGATGCATGTACATGTTAGATATTATGTATTATAAACCATCACATTATTATTGTTTCAACACATGAAATCAACCTCGAGCCGTTGGCTTTCTGACCCGACCAGGAAGTGGAAGAGGAACTCCCAGAGGTGCATGGGTTCTTGACCAGTTCAACATTAGTTTAACCAACAAAAAATAGTTCAACATTGATTGTTCCAAGAAAATAGATTGTTTTTTACAAAGGCCAAGGCTTCGAACTGAAGCAACTTGTGGGTGTATGAGAATGTGTATGACCAATACACATTGGAATTGAACACCAAAATACAGGAGTGGAAAAGAAATGGAATGTCGGAAATGAGTGGGGTACAGGAACCAACAAGCAATGTTGTCTAGCCAGCACAAAGCATTTGGCAAACAAACATGTGGTTGAAGGAAGAACAGGCGTTTGTTCAACCAGACGGTGTTTGAGCAACAAACGTCAACGCCAATAACCCAGATGTCTAAATTTCAGTTCATTAGGGGGTACCGCCCTCAAACCGTGATAATTTGCTGGTAAAATGGTACCACCCAAATAGTCAACAGGCCAGGGGTTTACGTGATGTCAAACATGGCTTGTCGGAGAATCACCCATTTAGTTCGATGATTTGTCCCAGCTCAAAACTTCCATTTACCCTCTGGTAAACTAATATAACTATGGAAAATCACCATTTTTCATGGAAAAAAACCACTATAAATAGCAATTGTCGGGAATTTCCAGCATCCTGGCCTTGGCACTCGGCACCTCTCAGCCAGCTGAGGAACCGGTCGATCTGGATCCCAGCCCCGTGTATCGGACGGATGATGCTCGGAAATCGCCGTGGTATTTTGAGTGAAACATCCATACTTTTTGATATTTCTTGATGTCAATGGATTGCTTTAAGGGAAAATCTAGAGGAAACCATGGATTTTCCCATGACATATGGTGGTTTCCGGTTAAAATTTTCCCTTAAACAAATCCAGTGTTGATGGCAACCTACATTTTTTAATAGTGGATTTTGTCAAAACGATGTCATTGAATCAATTCAAAACAATACGTGCACATATTGATAATATTGTTTGAAAAGAACATGGAACATAGTTCTTTTTGGGTTGTAAGAGTAGTGAAATAAGCAATGGTGGTTCTAAGTTTGGTAATTGTTTCATGTTTCGATGTTGCGATCACCCCACCCGCTGCCAGATGCTGAACATTCTGAGGACATGGGGATGGACACTGCCTGGCGAGACTACAAGATCAGCAATATGGAGCCACTTGGAAAACACCCAAAAAAAATGGAAATATGCCATGTAAAATCCTGAAAACAGTCATCAATTACTGTTGTATCTTTTTGGGGTTTCTCAGCCATCCATGATGAAGAATTGGGAGTCAACTTTTACTACAAATATATATATATATATATATTTATTTATTTATTTATTTGTTTATTTATTTATTTGTTTATTTATTTATTTAGTTGTTTATTTATTTATTTATTTATTTGTTTATTTATTTATTTATTTATTTAGCCGTATATCAACCATGATGAACCGTGAACATTTAACCAACAAAGCTGGGGGATTCAACGGAAGGTGTTTGTTTTCGCCGGACACCCGGGGTTTTGCATCCAAACATTGGGGGAACTCATTCTGGCAGAGACAGGGCCAAGGGAATGTCATCACCAAAAACAAGGGTTTGATGAATTTTGACGAACAATTGGCTTTGCAAGTTTCTAAGATGGTAATCTTACGATTTCACCATTCTCTTGCCAGAGAACATGGGGATGTCACCCAACAAACCAGGAGGAGTCACAAGCAGATGCACTGTTTCAGGTGGCCGCGGGTCAACTCTAGACTCTAAACACAGGGGGAACCAGAATTGTGTGGTCAAATTGTACACTCCAGCAAAACTAAGGCTACAGTAGCTATGGAAAAATGGCCCGTTTGTGTCTTTCCTGTAGAAAAAACTGTGCTTTTCCATGGCTATGTCAAATTAAAAGGAGATATCCAAGTTTAGGGACGCCCACTTTTGGCATTGTGTACCGGCCATGGGTATATGTTGGAAGCCTGAATTGACGGTGATAATGCTGACGTCAGCTGACAACTTTCACGTCTCCCAATCAACTCCTAGGCAATTCTTTGCCCATACCTCCAGCTACCGGCATTGGTGGCATCGTTAATTGCATGCCATTACCAATCTTGAGATGCTTTGCTGACTTTTAAATCTGTTCATTCTCGTGGGATCTCCATGTTTTTCAGGTACTGGTAGCACTTATTTTAACCAAAAATCACCAGCAGCACTGGTTTATCATCGCCAGCAGAGGCTGGTGATTCCAGCCTCGCGGCCCATGCCCAGATTCAAGGCGCGATTTTGGCACCATGGGACGATCGATGAATTCTTGATCCCTTAGTGGGAATCCACTACAAATGGGGAATCGTGTTTCCATATTTTTCTAAGGGGAGTGCCTAAAGCATACCCAAGAAATGGCTTGATCTTCATATTAGTATCATTATGTATATCTATGTCAATTCCATTTCTTTGAATGATGGAGGAAATCATCAAGTACTTCAGATAGCTACTTCAGATTCGTTTGGAGAGATGGGATGATCCCCCAGGTGGACCGCGTCCGCCGCGCCGTGCCGGGCCCTGGTACGCCCGGCACCGCCGGAACGCCGACGCCACGGAGCCGCCCAGTGCCCTCGCAGCTGCTGCAACTGCCGGCCGTGGCGCCGGAAGTAGGCGGGAGCCACGGGGGACCTGGGGGTTGGTGACTTGAAACCTGGGAAAAAACGGGCTAAAGCATGCGTAGAACAATGAACAAATGATAACAAATGATGATTTCGCCTGGAAAAAAAGATGAAAAAAGAAGGTTCGTGGTTGATTCTTGCTGAAAGAATTCTGTGTTTCCATATTTTCCACCCTATAAGTGGCACCCGAAGGCAGTCGTGTGAAGTTGGATGGAACCTGCCAGGAGTTTGGGCTTGCAGTAACGCGTTGAGTGATAGCCAAATGGAATGTAATAATCACCAATGACATCCAATGAATACCAGCTGTAAGCGTCATGGACTTACAAAAATACCTTATATTATTTATCATGACTACTGACTACAGTCAGGAATGTTGTAAATCTACCCTCCGGTGTTATCAAACATTGCTCCTAACATCCACGGCGGATCCAGCGGCGCCAGGCACAGTGCTAGCGCCACGGAGGGATTCCTGAGATTTGCCAGGGAAGTCGCGTTTCACCACAAGTGGACGATTTCTGAAGTTAGGAAATGGTTGGTAAGGGGTTTAGTTTAGATCCCAATGTAAATGTAATAAGTAATAATAACATTTAATAACATATATATAGTTATATACATATCTCTATATATATATGTTATTACAAATAAATATATACACATCATACATATAATAGATCATAATAGATCATAATATATATATATATGTGTGTTTCTGATATACACATGCCCGTATAATGAATGATGTATCTTGTTTTTGTATGCATTTACGTCTATGATCACACAATTACACATGTATTCTTTGTCTGCACATATATTCTTATATGCATAGCCTTTTTCTGAGCGGTTGAAACCATGTACTAACTCCAGAGTCTATCCCAACAGGCTACAGCAAGGATGTGGGTACACCTGGTGAAAGGCAGGTTGGTGGACCGTCCAATGTAGCAATGGGAAACCCTACAAATCATTCCCAATTTGGAAAGTCATCCAAAATGGTGGCTTTTGCCGGAGTCATGCTACATAACTTTTTTAATCCATATCGTAAAACTGTTATAAACCCAACACCAACTTATCCTGCCATTCGACTGTCTTGTCCCATCCTCGCCGCAAGCAAAACGGAGACCGGATACCGCGTTCTCGCTGCTGCAGCCAGTGCTAAAATTTGCACTGGCCCGGAGCCGCAATGTGTGGGCACGCAGTATGGTGAGAAAGCAGGGGTCAGGGACCGATCTGAACTTCGCGGGGCATGATTGGCTATGAGCAGTCGTTGCATGAACTGCAGCATAGGTGAATAAAGGTCCATCACCCCTGACATAGAAGTTTACATTTAGATATGTTTTCTCAGGTTGTGCTTTTCTGGATTGTAGGCTCTGATTTCCCATCCTAGAACGATTTTTTTGCAACTCAACAAATGTTTCCGGGGAAAGCCTGGTTGTGCTGGTTATTGGGGCGTGTTTTAGGTGGCAGCGCCCGAAAGAGGCCGGGCATTTATGCACTTTTTTCCTCTCTTGTTTATTTTTATTCCTTCTCTTCCAAGTTTCTTGTTGTCTATCTTGGGGTGGGGTTGGTTGGGGGGTGGGTTGGGTCAATAACGTCCTGGCACTTGCACACCTACTTGATGCCACATCATGAGACATTCTTGTCAACTTCCACATCAAGTTGATGCTACATTCCCGATGTTTCTTCCTGCTACATCATCAAGTTGGGGTGGGGTTGGTTGGGGGGTGGATTGAAGCAGCAACGTCCTGGCACTTGCACACTTCCTTGAAGCTACACCCTGAGACGTTCTTTTCAACTTCACGCTACGGTATATATCATATATATTTTTACTTGATGCTATGTCACAAGAACTTCTCTCGAGTTGATGGTACGTCATAAGAACTTCTCTTCTATTTCCACCACAATTTCATGCTACACATACTTATGTATATTATAAATATATATATATATACATATCTATCTATATATACATATCTATCTATATATACATATCTATCTATATATATATATATGTATACATATCTATATATATACATATCTTTCTATATATACATATCTATTTATATAAACATATCTACCTACCTACCTACCTACCTACCTACCTACCTATCTATCTATCTATCTATCTATCTATCTATCTATCTATCTATCTATCTATTAATTGGCCAACTGTGTCACATAATGCACCTCCCCAAGCGAACTTGGGCCAACAAAAGGCTGCGAAGTCTGCGAGGGTTGCAAAATTACACTTGCTTCGGAGACAGTTGAATTCCAGCTCTTGGAGGCCTGTTTTTGATGACCACTTTTTGAAAGATCCCTAAACCACTCCATTTCTGCAAAATCAACAAGTCTAAGTGACGATGCTGGATGAACGTTGGAAAACAGCTGCCTCTTAGAGGCGCTGACACCATGTTTTACTATAGGACCAGCAGAAACATGTCTTGAATATAACTCAAAATGAAGTGGTATTGTCAGGAATGATCGGCCATGGTATGGTGGGACTTCTAAGATGATTTGGGATGATCTGGGTAGACCCTACTGGGGTGTATCCGTTGATATATCCCAGTCATAAAAGGGATCATATTGGAATATTTAGCCATACGTACCCGAGGCCACATCAAAGCCAAGTTTCTACAATCAATGGATTGGTTTAAGGGAAAATCTTAACCCGAAACCACTGTTTGAGTTTTGAGCGTCAAATGCAAGGATTTCCTGCAGAGTTTCTCATCGTCACATCATGCTAATCCTGGGATTTGACCACTATCGAATTGGAAAATCCCAGTGTTGCTGATATGGATATTGACCATATTGAATATAACTGATCATCATATCATCCAATCCCTTTTCCCATCCTATCCCCTGGTTATTTGACATATCCCATGTTCCACCCCCTCAGGGAAACTTTATCCCCACACCATCCCACACTTCACATAGCTATGCACAATGGACCATAGAAATAGATGTCAAAATGATGATACACCCCTCTCAAAAATGGTGATTTTCCAGTTTTCAAACCGTTAAATAATCAGGTAAACTAACATAGCTATGGAAAATCACCATGTTTAACAGGTAAATCATCCATACATGACCATGTTCAATCGCTGTGTTACATGACTAGAGGTTATTAATCATTATAATCACCATGCATCACCAATACTAGCCACAAATCCTAAAACCAGATGGTAACGTAAAAATAGATCATCCCAGTCCTGCGACTGCCGCCGGCTCCAGAATCGACCACCGCTTTCGGGTGGGACGTCTTTACATCGGGTGGGACGGAGACCCGCGGGAGGTGGGGACCGGTGGGGGGATGTCGTCTGGGTGTAGGTGAAGTGGTTGGTGAATAATGTCAAAATAACAAACTTACAAATGCATATAATGTGGGTAAAACAATAATAAACCATCCATTTTGGAATGGTCTATACCACCTATTTATGGTGATTTTGGGGATGATTTATTATTGTTTTACCAACATTATACATTATATATGCATACCAGAGGGGCCTTGCAGGTGCTCTATGGGAAAACCCTGATTTACGCAGGCGGTTCGCCTGGTCATCTCTTAGGTTGGGCGCCAGTTATCTGGGTAAATTATAACGACCTCACTACGAGCTCAGTGGAATATATGGTTAGTATAGGGAATCATCCCCAAATGGTCTTATTTCAGGTTAGTGAATTATGATAATTTGCCCAGATTTATATGTCCAGTATATGATTATTGAAAATGGGTCAGAATGCAATAGAAATACCTATGACCTATGAAACCTCATAGTAAAACTGCATAGATCCATCAACCAATATTGCGCTTTGTGCTTTGCTCGCATCTTTCTGGCAGTGACAGGTTGGAGGTAGACATGGAGTGCTTCTTTGAGCCTCTAGCTTTCTTCAAAGCAATTAGGTTGGTGTGTCTGAAAATAGGGAGAGAGAATGAAATGGAATTGGGTGTACCTACTTTTCAGACAAACCCAGGTGTTGACCCATGACCCATTTTTGAGGCAGGCGGATAATTGAAGATTCAAGAAGAAACATCATTTACCAAGCTGCCTCAGTGGTGCGCCAGATTGTTTCTTTTCCCCCACGTTTCACATGTCACTGCAGCAACTGCAGATATGCAACACATCCCATCAGGAAAGTCAAAGATTCACACTTGTATAGATCATTTCAAGACAACCAAAACTGACCCTTATGTATACCTACGTATATCCTACACTATTATATATATAAAAATATATTCATATGCTACACTATAATATATATATATATATACATATGTATGTATGTATGTATTTTTATTCGCGTTTGTGAAATACATAAGATCTATATAACACACATTGGAACATGCACCTTCCATGCCCCAACTCGAGGTGAGCGCGGCTCCCAGGCGCTGCATGGGGAATCCAGGGATGCTGGCCTGGCTTTCCAGCAGCCAAACTGATGATGTATGATCGATACCCTCTGGTTATTTAACATAGCCATGGAAAATCGACTATAAATGGAGGGTTTTAATGGGAAAATCATCCAAACTTAGCCATAATCTGTTTTTTTTTGACATGTTTTACCATTGATCTCTCCATATATCCCAGTGATGTAGGGAGGGGATTCATAGAGATTCAACCACCACGGGTAAGCTGGGTTGTCAAACAGCCCCAAGGATCCACAATGACTAGCAGCAATACGGCGGTAGAACGTGTCATGAACTATCAAAAGCAAAACATGGGTACACCAAGATAAACATAGCATAACTTAAGTAAAGCTCGTACTAGGGAACGGCTACTTGCAGAGATTTGCAGAGTAGGTTCTGTTTAAAACATTGTTGTTCCTGTCGTCTTTACTTTGGATTAGCCCACTTAGCCATGCTGGGTAAGCTCCAAATAAAGCATGGTTGGGGTTGGAGGATTCCAAAATTGATGTGATTAAGCAACTATCGATCCGACTTAGAGAAATGATGATTTTCCATGATTTTCCCAGATTACTTGTAGGGAGTTCAAGTTTGACCAGTCCGGGTTAAAAAGATCATTTGCCCAGATTAATGTGGGATTTTTGGGAGGTATGGGTTCAAGTGTACCTGGCATCCCCACCAGAAACAAAAAAATCAACGGGTCTGAAACACCGGGTGAAGGCAGGAGATATGCGCCCAAGGTGCCACACTCTCGGCAGCTTTTAGGACCTATTTGCCAGCCATTTCGTGGCATCCGTTTGCATAGAAGTCAATACCAAAAGCCAGACCTATCAATTCAACTTTTGCCATGGGCCGATAGTAAGGGATTGTCATAAATAGATTGCACATGTGTATGGGCTCAGGAATCTGAAACAAACACCTGGAGTAAAATAGAAGTCCCATCTTCTTATCTACCAAGATGGTTTTGCCACGTCTTCAGTTTAGCTACAACACTTTCGGTTCAGCATTCGAAGTGTTTGTCTCTGGGACCACGACAACCCGCAAATCATTCACAAGCTTTGAAAAAGTTGAAACCACCAGGCTATTTCAAGTTGTCACGACAGGAAGGGCCCTTCCAATTGTGTTTGCTGGTTTGTAATCCCGTCGGTTTGTAGCACAACCCCATCAGCCCATCAGCTCAGCTGAGTCATGGGCTCAGGAGAATCTCCTCCATGCGGAATGGATGGAAGCTTCCTGCGTTCGAAAGCCCAGCTCCTGGGTGGAAGCCCAGGTGCGGAAGATCATGGGAGCATAAACATTTACAGAAATCAAGATTCTCTGTTTGAAAACATGTTTGAATCCTCACCCCAAAGTAGTGGAAATAATATAGAAACATAAAATCCATGGAAATCCAAGAAACACATCGAACCACATAGAAACATAGAAACATAAACTTTATCAACTCAGTGTGACATAGAATCTTCACAGCTTGACTTCTCGGCAGCGGCTCAAGTCTTCCCGGCACGGCACCTCCAAAGGCCCGATGATCCATTGCTTGGGATGAAGTGGGGACTGGATGATCATGCCATTCTGGGAAATAGCCCGTTAGATTTACTTGATTATCTATGATTTACTTCTATAGTAGGCTTTATGTGCTACTCGTCTTAAGTCTTAATACATCTTTATAATATTATTTTCAAATTGGCTTTTGCAAACCTGCCATTTACACAAGTCAAACTGTGGGCCAAGATTTGCCCAATCCTTTGAACTTGAAGATCATTTCCAAAATCTTTGGAGATAACCTCAGTTCTTGGTTGAAGTCCAGTCCTGCCTTAGTCATCTCAATGATATATCTCAACTGTATCATAATCTACAAGCTGGGGTCCCCAAATGATAGCTGATAGCTAAGTTGATTTAATTCACTAGGTGTTTTCTTTGGTTGATGGAAGTTATCTGGTTCAGTAAGGGGAGTGATCAACAAACATCACTGGGGTGGCACCAGCGGAAGGCCGCCGGGATGCGCCCCTTGATGGCTGCAGCGAAGGGCTCGAGAAGGCACAATGTTTGGCTCGATCTAAAGCGTTGAAGACGATATCCTTCGAATGATGTGGTTAAACCCAATGATACTATATGATCGTGGGATGGGATATATATATATATAACTTCAGCATCCCAGCATCAGTGAGATATAAACTTCTTGTATGTGATAGTGGGATGGCATATAATAGGGCCTGCTCTTGATTAGTTAGAACGTAACACCCCAAGTAGTGAGGAATTGCTACTAAAATGCTAGGAGAGAATGACTCGTATCAACAGCCAATGGGGTTTGGCAAATTCTGGGGTTGACACCCACTTATCATATCAACTTGGTTTCCCCATTAATCATTAAATCCCCATTAGCTTCTGGTTTAACCGTTAACTCTGTTAACCATTCCAAAGAGGTCATGGGGACAGCGGTGCGCCGTGCTCAGGCGCCTGATGGGGCTCGGAATCAAACAAACCGAGCCAGACAGGAGAGGTGCCATGAGACATGGCAAGAGATGCACATCGATCTACCTAAACATATTCATATATATAATATATATTCATATTTACACGTTTTCGGTATATAATTTCATGATACATATAAACATCGTTGCATTTTATATATAATCATATGCGCGCATTATTTATTATATATATATACATATGTGTGTGTATTATATTTATGTATGTATTTTTGTAATATATGTATAGGTAATAGGGGTACATGTATATGCACATGTATCGCTATACATGTATATGCATGTGTGTGCGCACTGCTAATTACATGCAGTCTTAATTCATTTCAGTTGCGGGGGGGTGGATGCATGGTCTGGCAGTCACCAAAGAAGACACTGCCTTTCCATGGCGACCATCTAAGCTCCCCGAGGCGATCCGGAACTCATTGCGTTGTGTTAGGATGATGACAAATTTACTGCGTCTTCACCAGCTTTTGAACATGTCCTGTGTTGGCAACCCATGTCCTTCCCTGAATTGTCCAGTCCGCATTGGTGACTGTTTGCAGGTACCCTCCAGTGAACTAACATAACTATGGAAAATCACCATTTTTTATGGGAAAATCCACTATAAATGGCCATTTTCTATAGCTATGTTAGTCTGTCTGCAGGTAATTAGCTGTTTTTGTCTGAACGCAGGGGTCTCAAGCATTGATCCGTTATGTCCCCAGGTTGGTTGATGGGAAACCCCGGGACCGGAGGCCCTCGTCCTATATCTTTGACATACACACACACGCATCGGTGATCATATGAGATTTATAACTGCAAAACAGGAATTCTATGTATTACATGACCTTCAATATACTGCATGTTTCCAAGTAGATATCTTCATAGACCCAGCCGAACATGCCCTTGTGATATGGATGCTATGTACACATCGCATTTCATGTCGACTCGAGTCAATTTCCCCGTGATCCCAGGACGGTCTTTCGCCTTGCTGGCCTCGCCGCGGAACTTAACAGGTCGAAGATGGAGTGCACCAGATGCGCAAATCTGTCTACCACTGCTAAAATGCATAGATATTTTAATGCATTAAATTATAATTATATATTGATTTTTATGTGGACATCTACTCACATTTGCACAGATATACGCATAATATGGATTTAATAGTTCGCATCTAATTATTATATACTGTATATATATATATACACGTACGTGTGTGTGTGTGTGAGTGTGTCAAGTGTGTGGATTATCAATTTGTCAATGTGTATAATATCAATCTCTATAATGTTTATTTATCAATCTATGTTTGTTTGTTTTTGTTATCATAATATGCATACATAGAATGCACAAGTGGTCAGAAAGTGATGGGAACAGGTGATCTAGCTGCGGAATGTATAGTGTGCATGGCGGTCCGAGACTGGGTAGCTACAATCAAGTGGTCCTAATGGTAGTGATGAAAAATATCCCATGTGTACCAGGGAGCAAGGCTCATCACTGTGGGTTCCTGTGGGTGACACTACGTTACGTCATTCCTATTTGCATATTGATACGTGTTGATCGAAATCCAACATGGGAATGGAAACTGCCAATTTTCATCACCCCCCAATATCAACTCCCTGCGTTTGGAACACCAAAATTAGCAATTCCAATCCAATACCAAATCAGGGATCCCGGGGAGGTGTTATCATAGGGGAAGTGATCAGTCACCTTTCTTTCGTGGATTCCATCTGTAGGAGTGCTCAATCTGGACCCAGCGGATGTATCCAATGAATTCCAATGAGCCATTGGGATGTATGACCAAACTCGGTGGGTCTATCGTCATCAGATTTAGATTCTAGATGTGTCTCAAACATATTGAATCGAATTCTAATCGCATTGAAGTGGACGTATTGAGATAAACACAACTTTTGCAATTTTTTGCCTAGTCCATTGCAGAAGCGACATTGGTATTTTAGGCCCCTCTGTGTCCCTGACACACAGTGGAGGCTACAAAGGTTTGTCCTGCTTGCTTCAGAACAAGTCAAATAAATCTTCAGATAAGTCAATGACAAAACAACGTGGCACCAATAGAGTCTGATGATGTCTGATGTTTTGTTCAAGAAATCTCAGCAGGCACATCCTGAAGGCCTCACTTGAAATGGGCCAGTGGAACATATGATTTATGTAGCATGGCAATGGTCTCCATCATGTTACTCGTAGCTAGTTCTCCAGAAGGTTCCCATGCTACACCAATCCGGGGCTTCAAAAATGGATGTATCTGAAAATAGACTACCCCATTCCATCGTCCATCCTTTGCTTAATCATCATTTTCCCTAAGAAATAACAATTTTGAAGGTTAAACCCACCATTTTCAGGTCCAACGCGTTTTTTCCAGCGGATGGTCAGGTTTTTGAAGTGGGATGGGCCGGATGTTCCGATCTATGTGCCCGTGACCCAGGCGAGGTTTGCAGTGAAAAGGTGATCTCAAGAACCCAGATGCAAAGCTTGGCCAATGCCAAGGGTACTCTGGTAATTTTAGATAGCTATGGTATGGATGGCCCATTTGTTTACAGGATGTACGGAAAAAAAACGATAATGCTTTCCCCCATTTATGTTACATCACTAAAAAACATTGATTCGGTGGGATTCAATCATGAAGAACGGCCATTTGAGGGATGGTGTTTTCTACCAATCATTTCTCGTGCTATTGGAGATGGTTTTGGATGCTTTATAATTACTTGGGTTTAGCAGCTTAGCACATTAAAACATTACCCGCCGGTAGTCAAACATGGCAACGGACAATACCCAATCTATAGATGATGTTCCCATTAAACATCATTAAACCTTCATTTACAGGAATTTCCCATTGCCATGTTTGATGACCGGTTCCCAGGTTTTGTTGAACTTCCTGGGGTTGCTGCAAGGGCCACCCCTTGTCTCCTTGAATGCCTTATGAGCCTATGCCTGTGGCAACTGATCCCATATGCTCCCTCGAAAATCCGAGTAAGGTCTTGCTGGGCCAAGCCTGGCAAAATCGTCATTTTTTGGAAAGTCTGTGGAGGAAAAACATGAACACTTGAGAGATTACAATGCTTACCCTCTGGTAAGTTAATACAGGGGCTGAAAATCACCAGTTTTAGTGGAAACAAATCTTCCAACCCCTCTCTGGCAGGGTGTATATATTATTATACTGGAGAGTAAGCTTTTCATGTGATATGTTTTTTTCTTAGTCAGAGATTGGCATAATGGGGTGGGAATACCGAGGGAGTTGATCCCTTTGCATTTGGAAGGAGATCCGAAAGCAGATTGCTAGATGGCTGGTCGTCGTTCGTAAATATATGGTATTTTATATACAGTATAATATACAACCACAGTCAACCTTGAAGCCGCCTGGCTTCCCAATCCACCTGCACTCCTGTGCACTCACGATCGGGCGCTCTTTTCCTCCATGGCATAGAGTTCCTGTCCTGGCTATCCTGAGCCTAGTGTATCCAACGGCACATGCGGATGTTGAAAGGACCGCTGGAGTCTCATGGATGTTTGTGGCATCAACACTGCTATAAACTCTCTCTACAAAAGATTGGAGACATGCAGAGAAGAGCAGTGGCCACAACATTTCATATCAAAATGGCTGATCTCCGATCAAGCCTCAGCACAACGCAACTTTCGAACATGAGTGGTTCCAGGGATGACCGGCTGCTGACCCTCAGGCTGATAGTCTCGGGCATTCAAGTAGAAGGCAAAATCACGGAGAAATCCTTCGGCAGAATCAGCCTGAGCTTTGCACCACTTCACATATGACATCACCTCCTTCTCAGATGACTCAGCGACCTCTGAATAGGTCCATCCACGCTTCTCATACTTGCCAAACTCCAAGATAGAGCGTCCCCACATAGCCAGATCTGTGATTCCCTCGGGCAAGAAGATGGACAAACCACGCTTGGTCGATCCCACCAATTTCTTGGAGGCCGTCACAGGAGGCGCAATTTCTTGGAGGCCGTCACAGGAGGCGGAGCACCCAACATCTCAGATCCAGTATACCCTCCATGGCGGACTTCGCGAACAGGAGAGAAATCGGATCGACGCTTGGCTGCATCGGTCATGGAAGTTCCACCAGGCACATTCCAGTCAGAGTCAGTTGAGATCACTGAGGGGCAAGCTTCCAACTCGCCAAAATCAGCAGCTTGAGCATGGGCGCGGCGCAGCAACTGATCGAGCACCACACGTTCCTCTGCGGACAATGGAACATTCAGGCCCTTGCTCATAGACATGGTCACAGAGAACCGTTCGAGATGACTTCTATGTGCTGAACATGAATGAGAAAAGGGAGACTGCGGTCACAAAGCATTGCAGTTCACACTAACAGGAGAAAAACCAGTTGACGGGAAATTCAAACGAATACCTCATGCACTACACAAAAACGAGTTCACTTGCGGTTTTCTTCGGATGTTTTTCGGAGCATTCTTCTTTGCTTCTCTAGGGCTTGCATTTGGAGTACTGTTTCTTCTGGGCTGATCTGGTATGAACTATCTCTGATGCACGCACGAAGAAGGTCTGTCGGATCACCGGCATCTTTTGTCAGCGAATCAGCAAGCATTCTGTTTGTCGGTACCCACCTGATGGATGCCCGAGTGCGTGAAAGGCTTTGTCGCAAAATTACAACGTCAATGGATGTCCTACGGTCTTCCACAGCCGTTGGGGCTGACACTGAAACCAGATGGTCATAAAGACTTTTGCAGTCAGTGATGACAATTGACTTCATTTGCTGTAACTTAGAGGCAAAATCACGCACATCGAAAATTCCATGCAAGGCTTCTACAAGCAGCAAGGATGTCCATTCTATAGTGCCTGTTGCACTGACCATCGCTTGAGCTTCCGCAGAAAGAGTTGATCCTACTGCACGTGGTAAACGATAGCTCTTCCAAACTGCAGGTGTCCATGGCACTTGTTCACTTTCATCAAGGCTTTGATCAGTAAAACCAACCACAAAACCAGCTTGAGTATACACACCTACATTTGCAAAAGCCGCATCGCTATGACAAGCCAGAGCAATCCTCTCAGGAGGAATGGATTTGAAGCAAATTCCCAAATCGGCATGCTGTTGAGCTCTTCGGATGATGTTGTTTACTTCACACAAGTGATGTACAGTGGGCTTGGACATTGCTTGTTGGCTCAGGCTCACTTGTGCAGACAAATCGGGTCTGCTTTGGCTTGCAAGCAATTCAAACTACCATTGATGGCCCTGAGCACGCTGATTTCCTTGTTGTCTAGTGGTGCCGCTCGTTTAGAGCGTCGGCTGGCAGGAAGATATGCAGGTTTCAATCCCATAGCAAAAGTCTTCTGGTTCATTCGGGTTTCCTTGGTAACAGGATCTTGAACATAGTGACAACCGCAAAATTCACCCTCTGAAGTGCGCCATTTGCGATAGGAAAATCTATGTTTCAGATATGCCAAAGAATGCATATACTTATCCCCCTGTCCACCAGTTACTGTATCATCAACGTGTGAACCAAGGATACCGCACAGCTTGTTCTGATCATCACGAAGATAGTACAAGCATGAGTCAAAACGACTGCGGAGGAAGCCTGCTTTTTGCACTTCTTCATCGAACACCTTATACCAGCTTGACGGGGCATCATTTTGTCCGTAGACATTTCCTAACACTTCAACCAACTGATCTTCTGATGCTCCAGGCAATCCTCCGGCAGGAAGACGGGCAAACAACGGCCGGTACTTTGCGTCCAATGGACCAGCTTCAAGAAAGGCTCCCTTGATGTCTCCCAATTGCATGAGCCATTTGTGAGAAGACAGCAATTGAAACCAGACCATACGACCCATCTGAGAAAGAGTGGGACTCTGGAGCAGGCCTTCTTGAGCTTTGGATGACAAATCAGGATCCAAATGACCCTGAAGGCACCATCTTGCTTTTACCTTCCAGTGAGTAGGATCATGGGGATCCGGAGAAACACCATTCTCGATGATATCTTCTTCGGCTTTCTTGACCAACACAAAACGACTTCCCATGATTCTATGACTCTGATGTTTCTTGACCCATGCAGACTCGGCCGGAGACAACAGTCTAACAGCTTGCTTGTCAGACAACGTGTTCCACTCTTGAATCTTTGCAGCATCAATCTGGGCTTGTAACCACGGCTCATTGTTGCTGTGATGCAGTTCCTTTTGCATACGTTTCTGGATATGTTGTGCAATGAGGACTTCATGTGGAGCACCAGACTGCAAGGTCTGCCACAGATCACTGGCACCTTGCGCTGACAAAAACTGGGACGGCAAGGGTTCCACCGAAAGCTGTTCTGTTCGAGCTGACTTATCTACATGACCAGTCGTATCGTCAGCAGCTTCACGCTTAAGACCACTGATGGCTTGTTCAACAAGTTGAGGCATGACATCTTGCATAACTTCCACAAAGTCATCTTGTTTCATGCTGGTTGGTCTGAAGAAAGTCATAGGTCCAGCTTTGGAAGGAACCTTGCGGCGAATTGGCCCATATTGGCTATCCGAGCTTGCTGCAGGGACATGTGCTCCCTCAGAGGAAGCCGCTGGAGCACTTGACTGAGAAACATCCTTTGTTGAGAAACATCCAAGATGGACTCTTCTTGTGATGGCTGCTCTTGGGTATTGGCTGAATCGTCAATGACATTTTCCTGGTTCGGAGTCTCGACAAAGGTTGCATCAGGCTGTGCTACAACAGGGTCTTGCAAACTCTCAGGAGAGACACCATTGGGCTGGGACAAAGCTCTCTGGACAACATCAGGTTCTACGGAGGGATAGGCTTGTGGCAACAAGTCTACATACTGAGAGCTCCGAAATGCACCACCTTCTAACATGTCCTTGATTCCCAGCAGCTGTGTTTCTGGAGTTTCGACCAATTGACGTTCAGCATGAGTTGCCATACGAAGCTGTTCGGGGGCACATCGTAGAACATGGTTTCTGTGAACAATCACAACATTTTTGCCTACATGACCCAAAACAACTGCACTACCATACCAACGGCCACCACGTGAAAGAGTTCCTTGAGCCCATTTCTGATCTCTCCAGTAAGCTACGATGTCACCAGCTCTGAATGATCTGGCAGCTCTCGGACGGGCAGCAAGGGCACGACGCATGCTCTTAGAGTCCTGCATTTCTAGCAGAGCTTTCTTTGCAGCAAAACAGCAAAACGTGTTGCTTGAGCAGCTTCGACACTACTTTCCAAGAGACCTGCAGTGCATGGAACAACCTTTTGGGGTTCATCAAGCAGCTGACCTGGAAGATCAGGGTTCTTTCCAAAGACAACTTGGCTGGGAGAAAAACCATGAGTTTGAATGGTGGAATTCTTAACATGGCAGTGACGAACGCAATCTAACCATTGTTCCTTATTTGTAGGCGATCGTTCATCGATGACCTTGTCAAACAGGTGGCTAAAGATACCACCATGAACTTCAACCTTCCCAAGTTGCCAATGTGCTCCTGCTGCTGTGACACTAACATGGGTTCCCTCTAGTTCGCAGGGTTCTGTCAAAGCCTTCCCAAGATTTGTCCGAGCTGGATCAATGACTAGCTCGCCAGGATTTCCTGCCCATGCAAACCACCTTTCCCTCAGCAATTGACGCAGAAGGGATGCTGTCTCGGTCTCAAAGAATGGAATCATCAATTGAAAATTAGAGGCATAGTCAACAACATTCAGAGCCTTGATCTTCTGATTTGGACGCCAACCATTGAGATTCTTCACGTCGATCCCTATCTTTTGGCCAAAAACTGAGACTTGGGACACACTGGCGGGTGTTGCAATGGACGGACCCTTACGGGATTCACACAACGGACACTGGAGCTTCGCTGCAAGCTTAGCAGACGCCTGTCCATGACGCAAGACTCGAGTGAACTCTTGCACAGATGGGTGTCCTAGGTTCTTATGAAGACGCATGAGAACTTGTTTCACTTCTTCATCAGAGGCACCCTCTTGTTCAGCAGCTAGAACCTCATGAGCATGTGTAGTATCATGCATGGGTCCCTCGAGACACAAAACCTCATGGGAGCGAAAGGCTGGAACGCTGTGAATCAACGCCTGAACAAATTCTGGCGTGTATTTGCCTGCATGACGGCTGATGGCACCTACTCCTGTGTGAGACCCGGCAATCACTGCATGCTCACAGTGCATGGGATCGGCATCACCTGGGCATCGCAAACAAAGATGCTCTTTCATGTCTTCGTGGCTCACTAACAACCGAGTGTGTTTCCTAATCAACTGCTTAGGAGAAACATTGGTAGGAGGCACATGAAGGTTGAAACGGCACATGTCAGTGACAAAGGAAGTCAATTCATCACACCAAGCTTTCATCTCCGGGTCATGCCAGACTGCGGATGGGGCAGGATGTTCAAAAACGAAACGGCCATGAGTTTTCAATTGATTCTTGATCAAACGCTTACACAACTCTTTGTGTTTCTTGAACACCAACTTACGTTTCAGAATCTCTTGCGTGGTCATGAAACACTTGTTCAAATGAAACCAACCCCCAGCATCGGTGCAAGGAGGGCACAGCAGAAGGAGTTCTGGTGGGTGCTCCTCCAATTCGGTCACCAACCATTCGGCCGTACGACGATCCGTCAGATCCCAACCGTGCTGAATATCCACAGACAGGCCTTTCAGACCCAGCTTCTCCACCTCAGGCACAACGCGGGGAGGGCAGAAAACTTCCACTACAGCATACTTACGACCCACCGGCTTGAGACCTTTCTGGACTTGACGCTTAAGCCTACGGACTTGCTTCTTTGAGATGCCTCCATTCTTGCGGCTATGAGCAACATTTGCTGGTTGGACCGACATTTGTTCTTCATTACATGGGGATGGATTATCAGGGAGTCGGTCATTGTCAGCATGAGGGCCTACCTCAGTTGTTTTGACATCGGAAGAAACGGATGCATCAGGCTTCTGAGCAGCAGAGGCACGACTTGGAAATTGCATGACATCCACCATGTACTGACCAGCGGAGTTCATTTCCAAAGGTACCTGAATCTGTCCTTGGAAAAATGAGAGCAGATCTTTGTGAAAATCAATCTGAGCTCCAAGTCGTTTGAGCGCCGGTCTTGACACCAACAAAGGCGCAGAGCCTTTCACTACAGCAGCTTGAAGGATTCCACGGCGACCATGAAGTCCAACGGGCAAATCCAGCAGTCTATGGGATGTCTCAACTTGGCCATTGCCAAATCGAAAATTGATTCGTCACAGATCGCTCAGTCGGAGCTGGGAGACCAAGTTGTTGCCATTTCTTCATGAAGAGCTCCAGAGTGTTCTCCCCTATGATCGTCTTTCCACATCCTGAATCCAGAACACCGAAACCCGGTGAAGAAACCAGCAAAATCTCATCCATTGCAGTTGATGTGACATTTTCCTCAATCTCAACTTCCAGAGTGGACACAGATGCAATGAAATGAATCTCATCATCATCATCACCCTCGACAAGAGGGGTCACCATGCTAGCTCCAGATTCCTTCGCAGGACGTCCACCAGTTGATAATGAAGGTGTTGAGGAAGATGGAGACGCCTTGGGTGTGAACTCCCGTTTTTGTCGACACTCACGTGCCCAATGTCCAGTTCGACCACACCTATTGCAGCGTGTTCTCTTCTTGAGCTCTTCAATCTCAACTCGGAAACTTCGTTTGACATCCTTTGCATCGGCAAAACGCCGTTGTTGCTGGAGTTTGGCCATCTCAGCACGTTTATCCTTCCAGCTCGTGGCCAGCACCTCAGCAATGTCGCCCTCCTCAAGAGCGTCGTTCTCGGTTGTGGGCGGCTCCACAAAGTCAGTCAGGAAGAGCTCTATGTCCTCAAAGCCCTGCACCTCATCAGATGTAGCTTCATGTGTCACATCCTGACATTCATCCTCCACCACAGCTACACCAGTTTTTCGTCGGGCAATGAAATCTGGATAGACTGATCTCATGGCCTGACTGATAGTGTCCAGCTTGAGAACTCCTAAAGCTCGTCCCTTCACCACCGGCCACTCCACTTCAGTGTCATCCATCCACGAGCCTCAGCCGGAAAATTGACACCAGTCTTAATTTCGCACCTCTGGAAGGTCTCAGTGCTACGAGAGATCCATGCCCTGATGGACTCACCGTCCTTGGCGCGTAAGGTGAAAATCTCACCCAGCACCTCTGCCAGTTCGTCGCTTGTCTCCTTGGCGGGGAAACGTGCATCTAACAACTTCCATAAGACCTGGTCACCATCGGCTTTCTGGTACTCGGTCACCTCCAAGTGCTCGACGGCCTCTAAGGCCTTTCCAGTCAAACAAGTGAAAATGTATGAGCCATAAGCCTCCTTTGGCAACTTGTCCAATGTCAGAAGTTTGTTGCTCAGCCACAGCTTCCATCGTCTGTACTCTTTGTGATCCTCGTTCTCTCCGGAAAAGATACGAAGGCCACCGCTCAGTTCACTTGCAGCAGATGAACTGGCGGTCATGGATGTTTGTGGTCACGGCTTCACCAGACAACCACAGTCAACCTTGAAGCCGCCTGGCTTCCCAATCCACCTGCACTCCTGTGCACTCACGATCGGGCGCTCTTTTCCTCCATGGCATAGAGTTCCCGTCCTGGCTATCCTGAGCCTAGTGTATCCAACGGCACATGCGGATGTTGAAAGGACCGCTGGAGTCTCATGGATGTTTGTGGCATCAACACACACACACACACACATATATATATATATATATATTGTTAGGGTTTCGCAGTACTACGGGATTTTACTGGTTTGCTCTATCTATCTATATCTTAACTTTCCATATATGTTTATATATATATATGTGTGTGTGTATATATATATATATATTTCCCCACCTGCCAGGTGAGGGTTACTAGATTTTAACATAGCTGCGCGGGGGGTGGACAACCCAACCTTCATCCTCCTCTTCTTCTTCTTGCTCTTCCTNTGAGGGTTACTAGATTTTAACATAGCTGCGCGGGGGGTGGACAACCCAACCTTCATCCTCCTCTTCTTCTTCTTGCTCTTCCTCCTCTTCCTCCCGCCTTCTCCTCGCCAGCTCCAGATCGCAGCAGGCACTGCCGGACTTCATCTGCCAGCTCCAGATCCCAGTGGGCACTGCCGGACCTCAACTGCGAGTTCCCGATCCCAGTGGACACTGCCGGACCTCAACTGCGAGCTCCAGATGCCAGTGGGCACTGCCGGAAATCAACCGCGAGTTCCCGATCCCAGTGGGCACTGCCGGACCTCAACCGCGAGCTCCAGATGCCAGTGGGCACTGCCGGACCTCAACCGCGAGCTCCAGATGCCAGTGGGCACTGC
>BGPT01000542.1:61090-76253 GCA_003297045.1 Symbiodinium sp. clade C Y103 | reverse complement strand
GGATTAATCAGGATTAATCATGATTAATCTTAGTGGCAATGAGACAGACCAGAGATGACCAGAGCATTGGGGCGCCAGACACATGCTTTTTGTGAAGAGTGCTAAAGTTGAGCTCGGAAGCTAGAGTTTAGCTCGGAAGGCCTGTTGCGAGTGTGGATTTCATCATAGGGGTCTTCCCCAAAAGGTCGAAATCCACCGCTCACAACAGTCCTTTCCGTTNCTAGAGTTTAGCTCGGAAGGCCTGTTGCGAGTGTGGATTTCATCATAGGGGTCTTCCCCAAAAGGTCGAAATCCACCGCTCACAACAGTCCTTTCCGTTAAAATGATGCTGCTCCAAAACATTGAGCCCAAAAGACTAAACAAACAATGTCATTGCTTGGTTTTTGAGTTTCAATTTCAAAACAAAACAAAACAAACAACAAACCATGGAACATAAGAAGCATCTTTGATGCCTCAGACCACACATTCACTCAACACATTTATGTTCCTGTATTTTTGGTTTGTTGGCTTTCCCTAGGTTTGGGCAAAAGTGCACAAACAGATTGCAGTGAAACAAAATCAAAACAACCAAAATCATAGCCACTTTGGGACCTCATCACCTATTTTTGCTTGTCCTTCTAAGGTGGTTGCGCTATTTCTTTATTAAACAAGGTACCGGGCAAACCATTTAATTTAATGTTGATTGCTTGGTCTCAAAGGTCCTTGTAAGACAGTTTTTCCATGAGGTTTGCCTTTAGTTTTGGGTTTTGCAAGGTTTGATTGTTCTGGTTAAGGGAAAAAAACAAAACAATACAGGTGCAGTAATCTGGAACAGGTATATAGATTTCCTTTCAGCCAGATATTTTTTTGTCTGAAAACTATAAATAGGATCAGCCTTCTTTTAAGCAGACAGTGAACATGTTGAAGCTGCTGTGTTCCTTAAAAACACCATCGCTGCAAAATCTGCGTTGCCTTATGTTGCCTTGTTTAAAAATGCAGTCCTTCTTTCATCTTCTTTCAGCAAAGTTCCTTAGTCCTGTTAACATATGCAAGATTTGTTGAGCATATCTAGATTGTCTTTGCAGAAAAACTGCATATGAAAAGGATGCAGCAATCCGTGAAAAGATCAAAAATGTAGTAGACTTTCAAAGAAGTGATGTTTTCTATTAAGGGAGCACTGTTCACTTAGAACATGTGAAAAGTAATTCCTTAACAACATATTTTTTCAAAGCAAAGACTGTTCAGTATCAGGATGCAGCACACCTTCGAAACAACCTCAGTACATATATACACCATTCAAAAGTACAGCATGTTCTCGAGGAAACACGTTGCATTCAAAATATGCAGGAACTGCTTTGATTACAAGGTTTCTTGCAACACGATGATGTAGTGCTGTGCAGCCAGGGGAGTCATGTGGAGAGGGGCAACAGTTTTAAATATCATTTTGTAGCATATATTGTAGTTTTGACCGTCAAATCCAAGCCTCAAAAACCCAACAATGAGTGTGCAACATACGAGTAGCAGTACATTGGGGGTTCCCCCTGGTTGTAAGTTGGTGTATAACTGTATAACCCCATTATCTCTCGATATATCCCCCAAAAACCTCAGTTATTGTAGATATAAACATATATAAACCAACTTGGTTATTTTGGGGGCCCCAGTATCTAAACATGTGAAAAGTTGGGTCTTGAAGGGGTAGAACATGTATTTATATATATATATATATATATGTGGGTATATTATATATATATATATATATTTATATACATGTAGAATATATCCCCATAAAGGGATATTGAATCACTACAATTTTCTGGGGAACATGGGCGGCAAAAACGCCCCGGCGGACGGGAAACCGTGACCGTAAAAACAAACAAAAAAAAAAATGCACATTTCGCCACAGCGAGGTAACAATTCTTGCAACTCCGAAGTTCTTAAGTTTGGACGTCCAAATTTGTTCGTTTTTTTTGTTAAAGTGTGTTTTCGGCACAGTAAAAAGACAAAAATTCGGTCCCATTTGGATCGGACGTTTGGACCCTTTATTTGTCCATGCCATCTTTCGCAAAACTTGAAGTTTTCTCAAGCAGCTGCGTGTATTACTTCATGAATCTCCATTGCCACATTTTGGAGTTCTTAGAGGAGTTCAAGACCATATACTAAGAAGTTCTTAGAGAAGTTGGACACGTAGCACCAAGAATGTGCTTGGAAGTTCTTAGAGACCTTGGCAACGTAGCATGAATAACGTACTTGGAATCTTAGAGACATTGGGAACGTAATTGAAAGTCCTTAGAGACGTTGGCATTGAGCATCAAGAAATATCAAGAACGTAAGAGAAGTTGGCAATGTTGCATCCAGATCCTACTTGAAAGTTCAGGAAAAAAAAGACGTTATTGCCCCACCCCACTCCGCCCAAACAAAAAACGTTGCTTTTACGGGCACGGTTTTCGGTCCGCTGGCAAAAACGTGCCGCCGGGCCGCCCAAGCCAAGAAAACGCCAACGCCCATACCACCGATGAAGTCGCGGAAGTAATGCCTGTCACGAATTTCGCTGGAGAAATCATTCGGGAGAAGCCTATTTATCCAATGAAAATAGTAGGGCGAGGAGGCTTTAGTTTAGATATCCTGGGCTGAACTATATAACCCACTGGGGTGAAGCACCAAGTACAATGGTTGAATGTTGGCTTATTTCATGGACAAATAAGGTGGGACATTGGCAATGTTTAGCATTGACAGCATTGAACATCCCAAATTTGGGGTCCTGAGGACCTCCAACTGGTTCCACCCATGTAAGCAACCTCTTGGAGCCACTCACCCCTGTTTCATCACCATTTCAAATCATGTTTGCTGACACCCAAGCAAGAAAAAGGTTTGAATGCCTCATGGTCAAAACATGCGCTATTTTCCCGTAAAAGGGGAACATACATCCTCCCATCGACCGTACAGCATGTTTTGACAGTGGCACATACGGAGAGAAACTGGGAGCCGGCCTAGAGGTGTAGTCTCCCAGAACACGTTGGCCTTGGATACGCAAGCGCGGCAGCTATATGCGGCTATCAACTGATATCCAATCTGCAGTTCGATTGAGAGTGTGTGACCGGGAAAGAGTATCCAAGCATATCCGAGCATCACTATATAACCATAACTAACCACTGTTAATCATTGTCGTTAACAATTAAGTTAATCATCATGTTCTCTATTAGTCAAAAGCTCGTAACATTGACGAATCAGCCACGGTTTTATCCGCGTTTCGCATGCCGCAGCCAAGGTGCGGAAAGACAACCAGGCACCTGGCGTGGCCAATCTATTTGTAGGTAGGTCCTTCAGATATGTTTATCAATGAAGAACGACCAGCAAAATGACAAACTAACATGTGGTTTAACTTATCTCTGCATTTAATTTCATGTATCAATCACTTATCGATGAAGACTTAGTTTATGCATCATTGTTCATGTGACAGTCCCTAAGTTCGTCCTCTCCCTACATCCAGCGCTAGATCTCTTGACATATCAAGCGTTGCTTAAGGAACCATCTCTCCCCGCGTCACCGACCCTCAACCTCTGACCCCAAAACCGTGGTTTAGTATTGGATCTATGGTACCCCATGGTACCCCAAACAAATGGGAAACTTGAATCCGACATAGATGGAATCATGGGAAATTGAACCTGTTCTATCTTTGTGGACAGTATTGTAGATGTGACTTTCGCCTCATTTTGAATGTCCTTCATTTGGGATCATAGCGAAAATGGGATGATTGGCTTGACCACTCAGCACGCCTTCCCAAAGCATTTCCGGGCTCTTCTTCATCTCCTCGGCAGTTCCTCGGACCCATGGCTGCTAAGAGGATGTCATACATATGTCATCAGTTCCAGGAAGACAACACGCACACGAAGCCACACACACACACACCTTTGTCTGTAACTAGACTATGCATGTGTTCTATGTGCGTGTGTGTGTGTACATGTAGATATATGGCAGACACAGACGTTCGAATAAATGACGTGTTCCGTTTCTTGGAGCTCTGTGAAGGAAACTGAATAACCTATGAAAAGATAGTCCTTCAACATGACACCCCAAACAAGAGGCATGAAATGATAAATGTTCTATTGACTGGAATAGACAAAAACAAAAATACATTCTGATATCATCTGATATCTATAATGTTGGATGCTGATTAGTAGCTGGGTTGGCTATTGTGGCCAGATAATACCAAATTATAACGAACCCCTGTAAGCCCCTGTATGGATCTTCTGGTTCACTATCGTGGCACGGAATTTTGGCATGCCAATTTCTTTTGACCTTTAAAAACATGTCTGTTTGTGTGAAAAAACTTAACATTTTTTAAGAGAAAAACATGTTTGTCTGCCTTTCCGAAAGGATCCAATCTCTTATTAAACCCTTATTAAAGAACAGTTGTTCCACAAATTTTCAAGGCACTGGGATATGCGAGGGTCCAGTTCACTTTAGTAGGTTTGTTTTCTGACTTCGCAATTGCAGCAAACTTTTCCTGAGCTGATCCTGGAGCCAAGAGAAGAAAGGCAAGCCTTTTCCAAAAGCAAATGCCAATTTCAAACTTCAAGCCTTTTCAAAAGCATCCAATATCTTTCTCTTCCTCTTTGCCTCCTCTTCCTCCTTCTATCTCCTTCTCTTTCTATTTCTCTTTCTCTTCCTCTTTGTCTTCCTCTTCCCCCTTCTCTTTCCTTCTCTTTCTCTTCCTCTGTCTCTTTCTTCCTCTTTCTCTTCCTCTTTCTCTTCCTCTTCCTCTTTCTCTTCCTCTTTCTCTTCCTCTTACCACACTTAAAAAAAACTTAAGGTGCAAAAGGTACCGCAAGCAACATGTTGAACCCCACTCACTACAAGTACTACAAGTACTACAAGTACTACCAGTACTACAAGTCTACAAGTGCTACAAGTACTACATGTACTACAAGTTCACCAGAAAAGAAGTTTCAATTAGATTTCAATTGCCGCCAATTATATATAATCCTTACTAAAATGTAGGACTGTCTCCTTTCTGGGAACTGGCTTTTAAGGAACCAACTTTAAAGAGAGTATAGCATTTGTTTGGGGGAGAGGGGGGGGGGCTACACACTAATCAGGACGCAACATTATAATACATTATATAGTTCAACATCATGCGAATGAGTTGACACACAAATGCGTGGGTATAACAAGAGAACCACAGCAAAACATACTTATAACGACAATGCAACCCCAAGTCATCCACAGCATATTTATTTTCACCATGATAACCAGAGGCATGTTGATAAACAAAGAAAACTTGTTCGCCCGAAAATTGGGATCCCATGGTTCGTCATAATTTTCCCTACCCACATGGATGGTGTGGACGCGTGGTTCGCCGTCAAGTTTCGGTAGGGCATTGGGATCAATGGTCGATGAATCTTCAACGGCTTGGCGAACTGGTAGAACATCTCCTCATAGTCATCAAATGTCCTGAACCAGCTGATGCGACAAATTCAGGGAAAGAAACATCCCTTCCGTTCGTATTAGTTGCACCCCCTGTCAGGTGGATCGCAAATATCAAGAAAAAAAGGCGCACTGTGGTTTCCAGGGGGTGTTTAATATGAACGGGGAAGGGGTTCAATTCCCGTTCTGATAAATGCAAAGAAAAATGGGCTCAGGGTCAGTTTTGTTTGCGCGCTTGGCCCCCCAAGAAAAGAACCCCTTGGAGTAGGCTGCCCTGGTATCCCAAAGTAAGGGCATACCATCTGGTAAACTGGCATGGCAATAAAAGAACACATATGGGGGGTTCCTAAAATAGGGGTACCCCCAAATCATCCATCTTATGAAGATTTTCCATTATAAACCAGCCATTTGGGGGTACCCCCATTTTAGGAAACCTCCATACAATGTTGATGTTCCAGAGTTTGCAACAGCATTTTCAGAACCAGAACCCAGCCAGTACCCTCGGCATCAAGGAAACGCTGCCCAGGAGCATTTCGCCGTTCATCAGCTTGTCCATCCATGGCCTGGAGTTCAAAAATTGCAAAACGTTTGCCACTTCCTCCGGTTGAGTCTCTAAGGCCTCTGGGGCCAAATGGGTATGAGACCAAGAGCCGTTGGAAGACTTCGGAACAGCTAAAACTCTCAGCTCAACCGGAGCATTTGGTACTTCGAGGCATCCAACTTGAGACCCTCAAATCAAGGTGCTTGAGCTCCGGCGTGTCATCGCCCAACTTCTTGAGGAAAGGGAAGTACTGAGGAGGGATGTAGTACCTGGACGCTGATCAACGGAAAACATAAGTCAACAAGGATGACAATAACCTCCGGTAATTTGAGATAGCTGTGGAAATGGCACCCGTAAAGTTGATCTACCTATTATATTATTGATTAAACCCCTCAAGGTCTGGTGGAAACCAAGGGTCAACTTGATCTGTTTGGTTTACTGAATGTGTTTTTCCCGAAATCTAATGTCAAACTATTTTGTGAATCATAACTGCATATCACATATCAAAATACAATTTTCAGAACAAAAAAGTCATTCTATCTGGCTGAATTGCAATAATGATTCACTAACCCGGACATAGCTGAAAGTTGGGGCCATTTGGGGATGATTCCCCTTCCTTTTTGCCATCATTCCAGTGACATCACGACATGAGAAAATATATCTAAATATATCCCATTAAAACCCATAAAATAAGCATAATATCATAACATAATCCATAATTCATCCAGAGACTACCCTCTGGTAAACTAACATATGGAAAATCACATTAAATACCCTCTGGTAATCTGTCACCTAGCTATGGAAAATCACCATTTTTAATGGGAAAATCCACTATTCATAGCCATTTTCTATAGCTATATTAATTTACCAGAGGGTAGGTCTAAATCAAGGCAAGCCCCTCATTTGTGACACCAAATCTCCCTCATTTGCGACACCAAAACCACCCTGGATTTCCATCATTTGCGACACCAAATCTCCCTCATTTGCGACACCACCATTTAGGGTGGTGAAAAAGGGGACATGGGGGGGACTTGGGGGGAGGGACCTGGGGNCATTTAGGGTTTATTATAATTAGGGGACATGGGGGGGGACTTGGGGGGGACCTGGGGGGGCCTGGGGGACTTGGGAAGGAGGATCGCAGCAGTTCAAAGCACCATTTAGGGTTTTATAATTAGGGGACATGGGGGGGACTTGGGGGGGGGGACCTGGGGGGGGCTTGGGGGACTTGGGAAGGAGCTCAAAGCAACCATTTAGGGTTTATAATTAGGGGACATGGGGGGGGACTTGGGGGACTTGGGACCTGGCGGCTTGGGCAGGAGGATTGCAGCAGTTCGCGCCACAACGGTGTGCATTTTTTCCACATCTCAACTTCCAAACATGTCACATCCGAGTAAACAGGATGCATTCGCGTCACAACTGAGGAACAGGTCCCGCGTCACATCCGAGGGGAATTTCCGCGTCACATCCGAGGGACTTTCCCTAAATCAACATCAACAAACGAAATGGCCACGTTTCCCGTGGGGCACGTGTGACGGATCGTCGTGGAGAGCTCGGGTGGGATGTGGGCTGGGACGCCGAACTCATCGCGTGGCATCTCGTCCCACCTGGGCTCGGTGTCGAAACGGCGTCGTGGAAAGAACGTGGCTGAGAAATCCCCGAAGGAAATGGAGGTTTTCATGGGAAAATCCATGAAAATTACCTACTATCAAGTGAATTCAATTGAGGTGTTTTCATGCGAAGATCTGCTATACATGAAGGTTTCCTATAAATGGAGGTGTTCAATGAGAACATGATCGAAATGGGAGATTCTTCAGCAAGCTGTGTTTCCAGCTTGGGTATGCAATTTATGGATGGATCCCTAGGGGATTTTAATATAAAAAGATGGCGAAGGCCAACAAACATCGGAAATTTCATCAAACATTCAGGAATCTACCGCATCAATTGGAATTTGAAACATCAAGAATGAAGGGTGTCTGATTTCTGACTGTTTCACCTTCAAACATCCACTGGCACAGTACGAGCATGGTGTTTGAAACAGATATGAGCCCCGAGCGATCTCTATATGGTTGTGGCCTGTGGCTCCCACCCATAGGCTTCTGGTAGTTTTACTGCAACTTTTCTGGTGTTGGTCACCTTTTACCTATTGGCCCCATAAAAATCCAAAAAATGCAAAGCCAAGAGTCATACTCCCAGGGAATCCAATCGTTCGAAACAACATTTCATATTTCCCCACAAGAATCCATGATGATGGACAATAATCTCATGTCCCCCACCAAAAAAATGTGATTCAGGGGTACGTTTCCATTCATGATTGAATATCTAACCATACGGCAAGACCCTATGGTTTGCCCGTGACTCGTAATTGATGTTGTCGTCAACGTCAAGATCATGTATATCATGATGTGATAAATGATGTATATCATGATGTATATCATTTTATAACTCATGATAACTTATATAATCCGTAAATGAAACCCTAAGTGAAGTATGCGTAGTTGTTCCATGGGGCTGGGGGATTTTATAACTTATGATAACTTATATAAACCCTAAATGAAACCCTAATTGAAGTATGCGTAGTTGTTCCATGGGGCCGGGGGATTTTACAACTTATGATAACTTATATAAACCCTAAATGAAACCCTAATTGAAGTATGCGTAGTTGTTCCATGGGGCCGGGGGATTTTACAACTTATGATAACTTATATCAACCCTAAATGAAACCCTAATTGAAGTATGCGTAGTTGTTCCATGGGGCCGGGGGATTTTATAACTTATGATAATTTATATAAACCCTAAATGAAACCCTAATTGAAGTATGCGTAGTTGTTCCATGGGGCCGGGGGATTTTCGAACTTATGATAACTTATATAAACCCTAAATGAACGCCTAATTGAAGTATAGTTGTAAATGAAACCCCTGTATTGATTGATGGTTGGCTAAAAAAACCCAAAAACCCCGTGGTTTGCCCTCCGGGCTAACCACGGGGTCTGTGCGTAACCATAGTATTAGGAGGTATATCCCAACTTATGTGGGTGATTACCATGATTGCATTCGTTGATAAACCCAAAACGAAATAGTTTTACTGCTATAGTTATCCCATAATTTCAGTTTTTAAACCCCATGGTTTCATAACCCCAATCCTGCAACCCCAAGTAGTTTTTGTGCATCCCGTGGGCCCTTTTTCGGACTCTTCAAGCTGTGACGGCTGGACTTTTCCGGCAGCCCAACAAATCAGTCTGGTGATGTATCAAAAAGCTATGGAAGATGATCATAATGATCATGTTTAATATGTGAATCATGGAAGTACATGGGCCATGTTCCATAGCTATGCAAAACTACCACAGGGGATCCGGTCCGATGATGTCCCCCCGGTCCACTGCAGTAGTGCCAAGCGGCTCCAACTCCAAGTAATCGTCATAGCCGGGCTTGTCATAGATGGTGGTAAACATCACCTCGTTGTTCTCCGAAACTGGGGGCCGTTTCAAAAAATGTCAGCGATGATTGCGGTTTGGAATGTGTTTAACTGTTTGATTTAAGGTTAACGAGCCCACACACATGCAGATGTAAATGTATACACATATTCATGCCTATGCTGTGCTGCATAAATTTATGATACTATATGATCATAAGTGTACAGATATATTGCATAAACATGCATAAACATGTTTAATTATAGTACTTGATCAATTTCAGGAAATGCTTTGCAACGATGCTTATAATGGAGTTGTTACTCGTTAAAAACCTACCGTTGATCCCAAGAGGTACTGCCAAAGGGATGGATAGGGATGGATGCCACGACAATCCCCAAATTGTACCCGCAGCACGTACCCTACGCCCCACAGGTACTTCACTATATACACGTTCTGTTTTTGTTCAGGGTTGTTTTGTTTTTTTTCCCCAAGGTTTCTTTAACGTTTCTTTAGGGTTCATTTAGGGATTCTTTAGGGTTAATTTAGGGTCCCTCCTAGGGTTTTTGTAGGTTTTTTGGAGGGGTTTATGTAAACAGTGCCGCCAACCAGGATTGCCAGACAGCAGATTCCCTGCAGAGGGTGATCAAACACCTGGAGAGACATCAAGTTCAATCATCTCAACATAGTGGAAGGCCACAAAGTACTGTAAAGGTCATCAAAAATGAAGTTCGCGACAATCATCCCAAAGGGTTTGGGACATAGCATAGGTGCTGGCCGAAATTCTACTGGGTAGTATAAGCCCCGAATTACTCATCAACCAACCATCATGTGTCACTTATATCACCATATATGTCAAACCCCCCAATTCTATCCGTTAAATATCACAAGACAATAATCAAATTCTTGTGATTCTCAGTCATATCACCATTCAAAATGGTTAAATACCCACCATATCACTGTGCTCTCTCCTGGAATCTTTCCCTCCAAGAGGATCTTCATGTACTGTCGAGGTGCAGGAACACCAGGTGTGCATGCCTTAGATCCGCTTGATCAAGACGGGTTGGAGGCCCATTGCTCTTCAATGATCCCAACCGGATGCGGACAGGGTGGTTTTCCATCACCCTAAGGGTGGTTTTGTTCCCCTCATGCCTCAGGGAATGGTAATATTCATAATGATTGTCATGATTGTCTTTCTCCTCCCATCTCCTCCCAAAGAATCAACAAATTAGTGGATTTCTCAGGGATTCTCATCGCTTTGGAGGGGCTAGTTGAGAATATTGGATGGCAACGTCAAGATGCTTGCTTCATCTGGAGCCATAAAAACTGTGACGATCTCAGTGAAAAACTAGTGCCACCCCCCGAAAATTCAGCAACTGGGGAGTGTGTGATTCTGGCTAAGATCTGATTGGCTTTGAACTTAGTGTCACACCGACCAAAACCAATCTGAATTAACTTTGCCAAACCTCTTGAATATTTTAAATGACTACAGTAATTGTAAAGAAACCTATGGACAATTCACATACACTATGTAATAACATGATATAATATGTGTACAAATATATGCGTATATCTATATTATATAAACACTACATACACACACACACACATATATATATATATATATACAATATACATATATAATAAATCATAAAATCATATACATATATATATATATTTATCACTTGATGATGCTCCCAGTACAATTGGGTGTTCCTATACTCTTGAACCATTCAGGGGAAGCAGCCAAGGCCCTGCCTAAACCTGCCCTGGGAGATTCCGCGCAGCCGAGGCACCACATTGAAGCGAGGGCTGCTCTGATGCAACCAACGCTGCTGTGACAGCAAGGGGGCGTAGCACGGAGCAATCACACCGCGGCGGACGGCCTAGCCACACAGCGGTGATAGAAAAATCAGCGAAGCACAAAGGTGACCCCGACAAGAAATTTTAAGCAGTGAAGGGCATACATCATTATATTTGCACATATGTATATGATTATATGTATATATACATTTACAGTTCAGGAGGAACAAAGCTTATGCTTCTTCATAACTTTACAAAACATCCATCTCGGTCAATCGCGGATCACATTTTCATGTCCGTTTTCTGTGGCAGGTGTGGGACGGTCAATGATTCCGCTATTTCAAACCATTTGAAAGCTTTTGGAGGGTGGAACTGCAACCGGGGTACGACAAAGCTCCATGCTAGGATTCTAAGGAGAAAGGGTGTGCAGAAGACACCAAACATGTTCGCTGTCGGAAGCTCAACGAGCCCAACTTTTGTCCTACCAGTGCGTCACGGCACATGTGTAGTATTGCAGACCAACAGGATGGAGACAAACATGTTATGTGGAGTAATGACCAAGCTGAAGCACATACAAAAATCAGCAGATGACTTGGCAATTCCACTAAATAAGCTTTTTGTACTCTGCGTCACGGCACATATGCAGCATTGCAGACAAAGAGGATGGAGACAGACATGTTATGTGGAGTAATGACCAAGCTGAAGCACATGCAAAAATCAGCAGATGACTTTGCCATTCCCACTAAATAGGCTTGTTGTACTCTTTAGGAGGAACAAAGCTTATGCTTGTTGACAAACTTTACAAAACATCCATCTCGGTCAATCGCGGATCACATGTTCATGTCCTTTTCTGTGGCAGGTGTGGGACGGTCAATGACTACCCTCTTTCAAATCTATAAGATATACATTTGAAAGCTTTTGGAGGGTGGAAATGCAACCGGGGTACGACAAAGCTCCATGCTAGGATTCTAAGGAGAAAGGGTGTGCAGAAGAAGAAACCAAACATGTTCACTGTCGGAAGCTCAACAACCGCAACTGTTGTCCAACCAGTGTATGTATGCATACATGTGTATATATTTATAGGTATATCTATATGTATATAAGGCAGATTGACCAACACCAACTACTAGTCAGATCTAATTCTTTTGGAAGCCTAAAGCCTTTCAGGTATATGATCAGGGACTTGTGTTAATCACTCCCTCACTGCCGATATCAATCCTAAACCCGAAACCATCAAACATATATTCAAACACGGCAGCCAAGGTTGTTGATTCACCATCAGCAAGAAGGTATATACACAACATGTATGATCATGTATGTTTACATCTTTACAACATAGAGTAACACACAGAAATACGTATACATATATACATATATAATATACATATATATATACATATATACATATGTATATATATATATATACACATATATATATATATACATACAAATGTATGTATATATATAGCTGTATACAATACGTGTATATATATGTATATGTATATGCATGTGTATATATATATATGTATATATATATATGTGTGTGTGTGCAAATATGTATATATATATGCATGTATGTATATGTAAATATATATATATACATATTCTGAATATGAGGATGTATGTATATAAGTATGTACAATGTATACATCCGTGTGCGTACGTATACAGTAAATATTAGCTGTGTCAATTGCTTCATCAAGTTTGCCCTTTTGCACATGGCTTTCCAGCAACCTGTGACAGGGTTTGGCGCGCGCAGCCGGCAATCATGGCGGCAACAAAGAAGTGCACTGACCGGTCGGAGGCAAGGCAACTCGTCTGCGCGGCTGCGGCACAAAAAGGTGCTGGTTGCACAAACAGTTTCCAAATGGTTCCCATGTACCAATGCAGAGGCTCAGCCATTTGGCTCTCGAACTCAGCACGGATTGTGCTGCAGCTGTCTGGAACTTTGATGGGCTAACCAGTCTTAGAATGGTTTTACGGGAAAAATGCAGGAAATCCTCATATTTGATGAGAAACACCATGGTTTTGTCTAGATTTTCCCTGCAACTTATCCATTGAACCAAAGGTTGACATCACCACGCGCTATGCCATGCTATTTTGGGTTTCCGCCATCGCTTTCATCTCTGCGGTCTCTTGCTGAAGCTGACTGGTCGGCCATCAGCCTGTTCCAACATCATAGCGAACCTCACATGCGTTACCATTAGAAATGGTGGTTTAATGGGACTTCATGGGGATTTAATTGGGATTTAATTGGGATTTAACGGGGAAATATGGGAATTTCATGGGATGCCAACTGCTTATCAAACATGGCAAGCTCGGACATCCCGAAATAAATGGATATTGAAATGGGAGAATCATCAAACTATCGCCGGGATTCTTTCCAGCAAGCCATGGTTGATTGCCAAACACCGCTGACCCACGTAGAAAGCCCTGGTTCCATGGGTTCCAGCATGTTCCGGTCGACTATCATGGCTACATGGTTGGGCCTGGTTTCCCCTATGTAGGATTCCACTTCATGCTGATGCCGCATCCATTTGATGTCTACACCCCAGCGATGTTGAACGTGTTATCACTGATCAATAATTTAACTGAATAAGAATATGGAATTCAAGATTGAAATTTATGGGATAGAACTAATGTTGAAGGGTCTGGTTATATAACCCGAAATGAATGCACCACACACCACTAATTAATTTCTTCCAGTGATCTTGTATGTATACATAGTAATGTTATCTAGTATCATATTACAATCTATATGCAGTTTTGGCAGAACGTGAGAAGCATAATTCAACTACCGTATCTGAAGTAAAGTTTCTCCAACTATGGAGGTGCACAGTATATTCTGCGACGACCTGCCATGGCAAAAGCAAAGCACTTATGATTCTGATAATTTCCTGAAAATTAACATTTACCATCTCCAGTCTAGATTCACCATATAGGAGTGGCCCCTATTAAATCACAACCCCACCCCAAATTAGGATATTGAATGATATTTAGGACCTTGATGCGTGAAAAATCACCGTGATTAATAGTTTAAGTAAATCATCCATAAATGATCCATCCTTAATAGCTGTGTTGAATAACATCAATGACCAGAAGGCATTTCCAAAAACAAAGCTATGCAGGCGGATGGTCTTCCAGTGCACAACGCCACGCAGTTTGCAACGCTTGGACGTGGTGGCCTCAACCCCTGAATGCAGATCATCAGTTGAAGATCATCTTTGCAGGAACGGACATGCTAAATCAAACCTAGGTGTGGGAAACCTTGGTTTCTCTAGGAAAATATTCTACTAATTCATGGTTGATGTGCCACATTTATGTTAGTTTGCCCTGGGTACAGTAAGAGGGAAACTACCAGGTGAAGCTTGCCATGCAGAAGCACCACATCCAAGCAGGAACCAAGCAGCCACTGAGGTGTGTATTTGTGGCTGGTAGCGACTTTCAGCTCACCCAGTAAATTTTGGCTGTCAAGGCCAAGGGTCACCAGGAGGGTCAACAAAAGTTTCACATGAATGCGTTGATGAATCGAATCAATCATTCGCCAGCGTTGCATGGAAGAATTGAAGAATATATATATATATGTGGAAAGACAGTTTATTGACTTTTTTGAAGCAAACAGTCAATCCAACAAAATATTGGCATGCAGCATGCATTGACTCTATGGGGTTCAGAAATTGAATGGCAATGAAACGGAAAAGCTGCGAGCCATCTAAATTGTGCAAGGCGTGCAAAGTGCAGAAATTGTGCAAGGCATTCAGCGTGCTCGAATTGTGTCTGACCAGTGCCTGACCAAGTGTCTGAAATGTTGGAAGGACGGTATGTAATGATAAGGGTCCAACAGGCATCATCCGAGCAGTGGGTAAAGGGAACACTGACGAGAACCTCCAATCTTGAGCTCTGAAATTTAAACGGAAAGGACTGTTGTGAGCGGTGGATTTCGACCTTTTGGGGAAGACCCCTATGATGAAATCCACACTCGCAACAGGCCTTCCGAGCTAAACTCTAG
>BGPT01000542.1:29374-58437 GCA_003297045.1 Symbiodinium sp. clade C Y103 | reverse complement strand
ATTACATTTAGAACAGGAATGCAATATGTTAAATTCATGCTACATACTACAGAAACATATATCCCTTTCAAAGGAAGGCTGTACTTCTTTTGAAGGAAAATCTGCATTTTTGAGAAAAACATGTGATATTTTGCAAGGGATAGTGGAAAGGTTCATACAACTATATCAATGCTATTAAGGTGCACATATATTTCAATATAGTCATTCCTGAATNATATGGTTTTGCATGGGGATGGCATGGAGCTAGATTTCACCCAAGAGCTTCTTAATAAACACCTGACCTTCTGTTTTTTGGGCAATTTTTTGTCCATAGTTGGGTGGAAAGTATGTGCTTAAAAGTGCAATCTGTTCATATCTGGATTATTTTCACTNTTTTTGTCCATAGTTGGGTGGAAAGTATGTGCTTAAAAGTGCAATCTGTTCATATCTGGATTATTTTCACTTAGAATTTACCAAAAAAATGCAATTTTCGGCCGCTCACAACAGGCCCCTCCCTTTTTTTTACCAACCCATGCCAACCTTCTGACATCCTCCTGCCACCAGCTCTCGGAACCATCCCATTTTTTGAACAGAACGGGACTCTCCGGTCTTCGGTGCATGCCCCCGGCCCTGTACAAACTCCATACGCCGGGATCTGGCGCGGGATCGGGCGCCAGGCCGTTTTCACCTCCTCATCATGTCTACAGCAATCAGGAATTGACAGTAATTGACATTGATATTACATGAATGAATTATCATAACTCAAGTGAGACCATCACTTGCATGCAATCATTGTCTTATCTTGGAAATCATGAATGCAGCGCAATCATCATCTGAAACCACTGAAGAATCAGATGAGGAAAACTCAGTCACGATAGGAAGATGCTCTATACAAGGACCTAGGGCAACCCTCGCACTCTGGGCTTGGAGTACAAAGAATCGAAGAAACAGCATGAGATGGCGTGAAAAAAGAAGAGAGCAAAAGAGACCTTGCACCATTTTCATATCTTTCCCTTTCATAGCCAGGGCAACCACAAACACGTACATCATCGCTGATTGCCAAACGTAACATTTGTGACTATGTTTTGCAGGACTAGACAAGAAGTAAGACATATCAAGAAATACATGGTTGCCAGGTTCCACGTAAAGCGCCCTCGTTCATAGATGTTCTTGAACTTCCCCATTCACCATAAATTCTAATATACCTTCAACTAAGACAGAAGCAGTGTGAACGTCACCATGACTGTCCAGCAACAAAAGACTTGAGTTGAACAAATCAGGAAAACAAGGCCCAGTTTTATTGGGGGTCCATGAGTCCCCGTGGTTTGCCACGGAGATGGACCGCAACACCGCATGGGACGGCGATGCGATGCGAAGACAAGGCGAAGGGTGCCGAGGTCGACATCGTCCATCGAGGGGGGGTGGACTGATAGCGTAGCTATGGGAGATACTTGGGACATCTTTATTGTTGGCTTGGAGAAAATCATAATTAATCACCATTTATCTAATCATACCATATAATATATATATGTATATATCCATATATCAGAATGATGCAATGCAATATAAATCTAAGTTGCGCTATCCTTGTGCTAAAACAAATTGAAGACTTGCGTCGTTGCCATGCACTCAGTCCCTGTGCTTTAGGATCGTCAACTGTGCCAACGCCGACACGGACTTGAAGCGATCCTCACGTTTGCGAATCACCTAAAGGATTCGGACTCGACCTTCCCAAAATACCAACAAAAGGATGTCCAAGGCGTGTTCAAAGCAGTTCAAATGTGGACGTTCCCAAGGTTCCCTGTTTTTCTTGGCTCATCTTGGCTCGACCCGGATTCCACTGATAGGTGTGATTCGTTCTGAGTGAGATAACAGATCGAGAAACGTATTATTGAATTATGAATTCTGAATAATTGTTGTATTGTTTGCCGATCCTTTAAATACATGCTGTAATATCATGTAACTAATCAAGAAGTTCATCCGGGTGTCAACTGTTCGCATCTTCAGCTCGAACTTCTCCAGTCCTAGACAAGTCCAATCCAACCAAGGCTCAACGCTGTGCCGCTGATGGCATGCATGAGGGAGAAGCAAACTGAATGAACACAAAGGAATCATGATTGAGATAGATGAAGATACTGTTGAGTTAGGTAGCTGTCCTAAACTCCCGACTGGGTAACCAAAACACTTGAGGATTTCAAATGCTTTGTGTTTCATTCTTCTGCAGATTCCTTTTCCCAACATGAATACATCAGCGAATTATGCACCTCCGACCTCTACATCTTGCGAGGTAAACCAGATTTTGCTGGTAGCGGGTGTGCTGTTGGGAAAGCAACCAGCAGCTGCCGGTGGCCACACTGGCAACAGGTGGCAGAAATGAAGCAACAAAACGTCAACAAATTGGAGGGCTACAGATGAAAATCCGGAGATGACAGTTGGCATCAACTGGGTATCGACCAGTTGCTCCCACAAATCTTTGTACGGGCCAACCATCAAAACCTTGACTGCAGAGTGATGCACCAAGTTTCATCGATCATAGTTCCATGATTCCATGAGTATGAGAATTGATTTTGTGCTTAATTCTCGAACTTTGGCTAACACATGGAGTAGTTCCGAAAATAGCAAGTGGACGCATGATATTTGATTTTATTTGTCTGTTCATCCAGCAAGGCCAGGATGTACAGTAAATTGATTCTACTAGAAGGCAAGGGTAGCTTTACGACACCCACGCAGAACCTGTGAAGGTTCACACGCGTTCCAAAGTGTGCGGCACTCTAGATTCCTTGTTTCCCCAGCCCATCTGCAGGAAACGGTTGGACCCGGAGACATTCTCATGTCTCCATCTTTGTCGATTGGTCTTGATCCTGAACATGGGAACACCGTAGCGAAGTGCAACTCAAATGAAGTGCTGAAAAGAACACCCTGCTGATGCAAACCTCAAGCATCGTGTCTACTGCTGGTTCACATGGTGATTTGATTTCGTGCAAACTCAAAGATAGGGAGACATATGGAGACATGTACAAAGCATTACAAAGCAAATTCCTTTTAGAAATCGCTATGTTTCAAGCTGTGTACCCCTACAATGAAGATATCTCAAGCAGTGTTTAACAGTCTTTGACCCATGATCATCCGCTTTCGGCTGCTGGGTCTCCTCGACCTGAACCTGTGCCAGCGTCACCAGCTGACCCTCGTACAGGGAAGAGATCACACCACCTTTTCGGCGCAAGGTGAGATGCATGGATGGATGGATAAAAATCTTACATCGATGTGAATGTGGCTACCTAGACACTCATCGTCTTGCAGATTTTCGAGCATTTCCAAACCATCGAAAAAACTCAACATATCCTGTTCGGTTTTACATTTTGTTGCCTGTATACTGTATACGCGTGCACTTATTTTATCTACACATTGTCTGTTTCGACTTGCGGGGTCCGAAACTTAAACCGAGGTTTAAGCCACCAAATCAAACATTTCATAACATTGCATAACTAAATCTGTTTGAACTTGAACTGTCTAAATCTGTCTTTGACTGGCTGTTTCCGTTTCTCGGCTTGGCATGCCACGCATGTCACTAAGTCACACCGAGCCACTTAGCTGTCCGCTGTTCAGAAAGAGCTGAACCACCAAACCCTGATGAGCGAAGGGCGGCAAAAGTACCTCTGCCAGATGGCACAGTTGGCACAGGAAAGACTGGATGTCTTACAGTCCTCTTACATTCTGCATGAATTTCAAAATAACTCTCACCCCGTCACCCCGTCGTTATAATTATACAAATTAATTTCGTTACCTCGCCCCGCTAATTCGGGTTAGGGTCTTTTGGGCCCGTTGTCCTCACCAGCTTTGTGGGTTGCGCAAAATAGTTTTTTCAATACCCTGCAAATGTCACTCCTTGCGCCGTTTCTACGTGTGACTGCGCTGGCTGCTGCTCCCTATAGCCCTAGCCCTCAGCCAAATGCTGTGGAGCAAACATGCCAAAAAAAAATGCGAGCTGAAAAGCTTTTTCCTTCCATAGCTCCCAGAAAGACCTTGTAAAGCTAGAAAAAACTTTTCAGCTCCTGGAAAATTGTTTTTACGCATTTGCCACACTCGCAAAGCCATGGCACGCTAAGTGTGACTGCACTGGCTGCTGCTCCCTCGCCCTAGCCCTTAGCCAAATCCTGTGGGGCCAACCTGCTAAAAGACTTTTCGCGAGCTGAAAAGTTTTTTCCTTCCATAGCTCCTAGAATAGAAGAAGTGCCATCGAGACCTTGTAAGGCCAGAAAAACTTTTTAGCTTCTGAAAAGTTTTTTAACTCATTGCCACTCAGGAAGTCAACGAGAACCATCACCCCGTCGGGAGCAAAATTAGTTAATTCACCCCGCTAATTTGCTGACTCCACACCGTCACCCTGGCTGGGCCCGCTATAATTCTTGCAGCTTACATGGTTCGCCCGCACACCAGGACCCACAACACCAGCCTGAAGATAGCGTCCAAAGCATTGCACTGGGAATGGTTTGGAAGCCTCAGAAAAAGATAGCGGGTTCATCCAAACAAGCCAAGAAATGCTAGAGACCATCACCATGACCTGAGACGTAGATGATTTTTCCAAACTATTTCGTCTATTTCTATATTCATAGACTTATACAGGAGTACAAGTACTTGTTCAGATAGAGTCCAATACTTCCTGCAAAAATCGATGAGCCCAGAAGGCCAAACATGCCATCCAAACGAGAAATCCTCCAAAATTTCCAGCAACTGCCAGGGAGTGAAACCTTTTTTGAAAGGATGGCAGGTCCATGCCAGGAGACATCCACTCCGATTGGCAGTACGAATGCCTGCTGCTGGGTCAGCGAAAGGAGCCGCTCCATCATGGCACCGCCAAAGGTGTTCCTAGCGCTTACGGAAGCCACGGGTTGATGGTTGGAAATGCTTGAGACTCCAATGGGCCAAAATCAGATTCAAGACAATCGAAGAACACCTGAAACATGTTCATACATGATATATAAACAATCTGTATCAATCTGTGCGAGTCGCTGTGGTGAGAGGAGGCTACCCAATTTGCTGGCCAGGATGCTGAACAAGTTTTGACTCACAACAGTCAAGAAGATGGGCAAAAGCAGGAGATTGATGGAGATCCCAAATGTGGAAGGCATGCAAAATCACTCAAGGCACACGAGGCTGATATAAAATCAATGTTTTTTTGACACAGGTTAACTCCCATTCAGCATCTCGTTACAGCCAGGAATCAGTTGCTGTCCCCAGAAACGGCGCGGTACAAACAGCTCTCTTGCAGGGTCACCGCCATCGAACTGGTAAATGCATTTCGAAAGCCTGGGCACTGCGGTTTCGATCTCGCAGAACATCAAAAACAGGTCCAAGATGCTCCAAGTTTTGAATGTTTGCCTATCGACAGTCGACAAGTAAACATGTTTGGGTCAAACTTCAGCCGCTGCATCCTGAATTGTCGTGCCATGTCTTCCCACATCTCTTGACACACTGGAGACTTCGTAGTCCCAACCGGGTCCCAACCCCATATTTGAACCACGTGGCTCTGCGAGTGAATCCTCAGCCACAGCAGCGCAAGCTGCTGAAGACAAAGCTAAGGCATGAGAGGAACCATGGAACTTCCAAAAATTAACCTATTGAAACCTTCAACATCCTTCAAGATTATAACTTTGAAAATGGTCCTTCCAACCTCTGCTATTGCTTGCCTTGCACAACCACTATCTGGACTCTACCCGACCCATAAAATATCAAAACATCAACATAATTAACATAATCAACAAAAAAGTCTATCAGAGTTTCTAAGACAAAGAGATGATAAGCTTTTTCAAAACCGTTCATTCCATCCACCAATTCTGCACGGCCAACTCGCAAGGCCAAGCTGCAATGCTGCGAACCTGTTGTTCTTCGAGACCTTCACCAGCCCACCACTTTACACTTGCGGCCTCGCACCGGCAGCGGTGGTCATGGCCATGGCTCCAAGCCGTTCTTCACACATTTCACTGGCTGAACGATGCGTATTGATGCGTATTGATGCTTCATGTATGAGAAAACCAATGAAACCTTCTTTGTTTCACTCCAAATGTGGACGTTTTGGTTCATGATTCATGTCATTCAACATCATTCAACTATTTCTAGGTGTTTGCAACCGTCAAATGCATGGCACCGCAGGGACGTGTAGCTCGATTCCACACTGAGCTCCTGACCAGTGCCTCTGCACATCTGGCACCACTGACTGAAAGTGGATGATGGTTGGGTGCTGGTTGCTGTCTAAATTCCTCCTCTGTAAAACCTCAATCCCCAGCATCCAGAAGCCACCCATCCCCAACAGGCACATTGAAAGAGAAACTGCCACAAGTCTCCTCAAGCTCAGACATCCGTAGATAGGCATGATAAGCCAGTCTCTTGTAAATCTCAAAGATAAAGATGGTCGAAACAAGAAACATAAGATGCTAGATGTTCATTGAAAATCTCACCCTAGGAATGCTGCTTGGAATCTAAGACGCTGGAAGTGTCGATTGAAATTGCATGGAACGACAGGGTAAAACAGACTCCATCATGCAAACTGCTACCGCTGCAGCCACGCTACAGAAGAAGAAAATGCCTTGACCTGCCAGCGCAGCTGGAAAGTTGATTGATAGGTACCCTGCTTGTCATCATCAAAGTAATCTGAGCATGCCTTGTGGTCCTCCCTTCTGTCCAATTCTGTACAAACAAACATGGCTAAACATCAGAAGCCCCGAAGGCACCCAACATTTTGAGGTTGCGTTGGCGTATCAAAACCTGCTGTTCATCAGCCCAACGGTTTTGAGCTAGACCATTGCACACCCAAAAAGCTGCATGGAACCAAGTCTCACATAGTCTCACGGCCAAAAGTCATGTCTATCGTGTGACCTTTCCCGGCCTTCTGGAGCAGTCCTCGGCCAAAAAAACGTGCAAACATGATGCAGTCTGTGAGATTCAGTAAATCACTGGCCCGAAGATGGTAGATCAAAAGGCAGACACTTTCTATGAACACAACCTCAGACTATTGCCATGCTCTGTTCTTGACTGCTGTAGCACTTTCGAGTATCAGACACTTCAATGCACACGAGTGTGGACTGGTACTAGTACATGGCAACAGAATGAAATGGTGTTATTCAAGGACCATCCCTTTGATCACCTGTAAAATGGATTCAAATGCTGCGATGTGCAAATCAGACGTTGCCAACTGATTTTGCCATGAGATTTGGGAATAAACAGGGTGCCATATTGGTTTGACGCATTTTGACGCCATACTGCGACAAGTAGCACAGCAATTGGGCCGCGCTCCATCTGCAGCTCCACCAAGAGCAACAAGTAGATCTCCTGGAGTGTGGAAATGATTTGGAAATGACACAGAAGTCCTGCCTTGGTACCATTTGGTAAAGCTTAAGGAACATTTGGAACAATTGGAAATAGACACCTGATCAATCCTGATCACGGCACATTGAAGTCTCATTGTCAATCAGAGGATTGGTTCAATGGAAAACTGCAGGCAACCATGACATTTGAACCAAATATAGATGTTTCCGAGGGTTTCTTGCCTGATTTTCCCTTCAAGAAATTCTGGGAATCAACCAGCACAGGAACTCGTTCTGCGGGGACCCGTCCTGAGCTTCTGGGAAGTGCTGCTTCAAGGATTCACGCAGGCGAATCGCTTGGCCTTGTCCCATCTAGCTCTGTCACTTGATCTGGAAATATCTGGAAGGTCAGCTATGGTTTCAACTGCCTAAATATGAAAGTGATTGGCAGTTGTTGAGAGGCATCAGCCAACCACATTCCAATTTAGCATAGTCCGACGATGGATTCTGCTGGTGCTGCCTTTGAAGCTTGATATTCATTTCAGAGGAGAAATGTTTGGCTTGGAAGAAATAATTAGTGATTAGCTACAAACATGCAACAAAGAAACATAATTAATGAATTATTATACATACCGCGGCTCAGATGTTCCTTGTGCGGCTGGTTATTGCTGGTGGCTATGGCTGGTTAACCCAGGCTGCCCCTTGGATTGTCGGGTCACTGATCTCCCGCGTGGAGTTCACGATCCGAACGAAGACACGTGGCACCTTGGGCGACACGTCCCCGGTGCCCAAGAAGCGATGGATGCGCCTCAGGGATGGGATCTTGCTGGGGATGATCAACAATGATGCACAATTCATGATAAAAACATATTTAGATACATATATATATATTATATTATATAATCATATAATACTATATAATACATATTAGTATATAATATATTATAATATCTGTTCAATAGCAATCAAGACCTATTGATCAAGAACAACAAAGTGTCAACGGTTGTCAGTTGTGCCTTGTCATGTCCTCAACGGTCATCGGTGCTTCCAGGTTATGATGCCAAAAGGATCCACCCCAACGCGTGCCACCAAAGACCACGTGCTGGTCCACCATGTTGTAGGTCGAATAGGTGAGAAAATCCTGTTGGATATGGATGAAGAATGATGAAGATAGCTGGATATGGTTTGATATGCATGAAAAGGAGATGTATACACAAAATTACACAACTGGATGGAAATGGGAGCTGGATGGACATGATGGATACTAATGATGGATATTTATGTTTGAACCTTGAGGATGGATATGGAGATGGATGAGTGGGATTAGATCAGATTGGGGGATGGGATGTGACAGACAGATGTTTGGGTGGATGGAAAGCATTGATGCGATGTGTGAGCGAAGACAGGAGCAGGACTCAAATTAGACTCTACTAATGATATAATGCAGCTGTGAATATTCATGTGCATACTGGCTGCTGTAGCCTGCTGGAATTCCCAGCCAGGGTTGATGTTTCAATCACGGGAGAAACAGACGCATGGCGATGATTGTTTGGACCCGGAATGGAGCAATCGAAGACTGTGTTTGCTTTATCTGTGAAGATTCCACTGATCAAATGTCAAGTCATTGTGTGCATTGCAGGCGGTGCGGGACCGGGAGGTTGAACCCCCAAAAAAAATATGCATGGCAGGTAGGGCAGTAGCAGCAAGGGCTTGACTGTTTCAGATTCACCGACGACCGGCCTCAAACCTGTTCTCCATGCAGTGCAAAATGCCCTCGAGTGAACTTCGTGTCCAATCGAATGGATATGAGTTCCTTAAGACATTCAAACTAGTGACCACCAGCATGAGTGATTTGGAACGCCAATGAAGGAGAGGATATCCACTTTGTGTCCCACACATCTCAAGCATCTTCACTTTAAACCAGAAATATGAACGGCATGGGCTAGCTTCCAGATGCCCTTTTTTTACATCATCCTCAAAAATACTGGCCGCTAGCGCTGACCTTTGTCAAAGGGTAAACAATCAGAAGGGATCGGTTACTGACATAAGAAAACTGGAGAGCAGCTCCATATCAAGCAGCTTCCGCACATTCAGAAGCTGCATTGCATAGGACGGAGCGCAGTAGCATCCAAGACTGATGAATTCACACTTTTCCTCAGCAAAATTCAGCAATGTCTCAGCCCGAAAAGGCCATTCTGTCGTTTTCCCTCAATATCAATCCATAGTGCCTGCCCGCTGCAAGAATGAACCCAAAGATCCTTGAAACTGTCAGGAACAGCTAACAGATCACACGGAGTTTCAAAATCCAAGATCTGTCGCTGTCTGTTGAGATGACTTTAATCTTGCCCTTCTTCGTTTCCGCAAATATTGATGCAGTTTCATTCCCATACCAGCAAACATGCTTTGATGGATCACCATGCCCCAAGCACCAACAGATTGCCAGCATATTCTCCGGACCTTTGGGATCTGAAAGAAACGAAACAATTCGATGCAACTTTCGGCTCCAGGTGCGGATGCCAAAAATCGTGTGAGTAGCATCAGCCCAAGACCACTCCAAACTGACCTTCCCCAAGTGCCCAGGTCCCAAGGATCTCCGGGTTTTTCCACCCAGGCGCCATGAACTCGGTGACGTGGGGGCCACAAAGGTTCAACGCCGAACGCCGCTCCTCAGAACTCATCTCTGGCACGAAGCTGTAGCCCGTCTGCAGCCGCGGATCCTGGCGGGATCTGCAGGATCTTCACCACTTTGGTTTACCAAATCCTAAAATATTAAATTATCAAATGGTTTTATGATGTTTTATGGATGGTTTGATCACTTTTTAAATAACAACTGTTCTAGAATCTCAGTTCTGATGAATCAGCACAAGTGGTTATGTTCATGTATATGTGTATTCTCCAAGAATAAACATGATATCCTGATACTGTTGTCATCAGTTGTCACTTCTGCAGGCAAGGCTCTTCCAGATGAGCATCCCATGGCTGATTGGTTACAGTTTGATTTCCTCCCGTGGCCACTTGTGCTGCTTTGGGGTCTACCACCGAGGCCACCAATCCTTCTGCGGCTGCCACTGCGACAACCTCGGAGATTGTTGAGACATGTTGAGACAGCTCAAGATTGTTTCTCTGAATAACTCTGAATATCCAAACGATCGCTGTCTTATGCTGTCTTAATCGTTGAGTTGAGGGAACCTCCCTCATACTTTGTCATCTTTTTTCTTTTCAAGTCTTATAGTAGAAACTATTTCAGACTTTTGACGTAGTTCATGTGGTGCAACCTTCTTTGAAATCTGCAAGCTGCCGCTAGAATCATTGCGTCAAGGTGCCGCTGCTCCAGTCACCGAAACATCTGCCACTGCCGTTGCCCTTAACTCCGGAACACTCTGATCTGTAACTCCCTCCATCAACACTGAAATCTCTACGTTGTAGTTTTAGGCTTTGAGCCACAAGTTCGACATGAAGAGTTGTACACAGATCATCTCAATTTGCACTGTTACTTGAGTAGGCAACACGCGCCAATGGTCCAAATTTGCAGCATTTCAAGGCCTTTTTCAACCTTTTCATTCGGGTGGACAGTCAAATCCACTTTGCACTTCCTATTTGTGAACTGCGAATACTCCTTGTTGCATGTGCCGGATGGCGTTGCCCTTATCACATGCAGTGTAGGCATATCTGGATAAGAATTCCGGAACATCAACCATCATGAGTTCAAATAAATAACATCAGATAATGATAAAACTAGTTCACCATACAGCAGTTCCATGGGTTCAGCTACCAGCCTTCTCATCGCGGAACCACCTATAGTGCCGATTGTTGTCGGCCAAAGAACACATACCCATGGGCAGCACGCAAGACAAAAGGGTATCATAATTATAATATGTATCATGTTATGTGTTTAATCTAATACATGTATATATGTATATATAGAATTATACATATTTAGATAAAGCCATACTGTGGGTGCTGGATGGTATTTGCTCCCAAGATCTGTCCAAGTGATGAGACTGGTGCTGATATCTCAACATGGATATGTATGGGGTCGAGATGAAAGAGCCGTAGATAGCCTTAGAAAACATCTTTCCACACGATATGTACAAGCTCTGATCCACACATGACCTTTGACCCACCCAACTCATTTGCATGAAGGAATCAAATGGTCAAGATTGGTCAAACATCTCTTAAATCTCATCATCCTTACTGTATGCATGTGTTGTTGTGATCTGAGATGTTGTGAGCCAGGTGTCCAAATTCCAAACCTTAAATCTGAATGGGGGTCCCATGGGTTTCCCATCTCTCAATTCTCCCAATCCGACATCTCGAGGGTCCGACTTCACTGCTTGATCCCAAAGAGTTCGGGAATTTCGATATCGCCTGAACCACAGTACCAAGCTGACGCGAAGGATGTGGGTGTCCTGCAGTATTTGTGTATTGCGATGTGTTGCCTGCAGTGACCATCTAATCCAAGATCCATTGTCCCGAACAACTGCAGCCAAGCTTGGATCTAAGCCCTAGAGAAAAGAATTTGGCTTCAAGGCTTCCTATATATATATATGCGAGGATATATAGTTATAAGTTATATGTTAGAAGTATATTCAAGATAGATATAAATATATAATAGATATTAATATATATATATATATACATATGACAGATATACATTAGATATAATTATTGTATTTTTTTCCATCACTCAGTGGTCACAAGAAATTACAGAGTGTGCAAGGTTGCGCCTGGACACACGTAATTGACATGGGCCCCACAGGTTTCTTCATAGCATGGTGTTGAATCCCAATTGAGGGTGCGATATGCGGCCATGACATGCGATTTTCAGTGCAGCGCCTCAGCCGTGACCCGGAAAAATTAAGGGCATCGTCTCGATTGGCATACCTGGCTATGGAGAGATTTGGCACAAAAACTGATAGGCAAATGTTGAATACATATAATATGAAGAAATCTTGGTGCATCAGCCGAAAATATTACTGCAGGTGGTATGATCCTCGCCTCGAAAAACAATGCCTGTCAACATGCGTCTCCGAAAAGAAAAACTATGGATAGTTCAACTCATTAAAACCTCAGGGTCCTATCAACTGCTGGAATCGATGAAATGAGACGTATCTGCACGAAGTGCCTGGAACTAAACCCATGAGAATGTCTATGTGAGCCACTGACAATATCAACTATACAGGCTCATGGACACGGACCCCCACTTAGGAATCCTTACAAAGCGCTCTCACAATCCCTTGTCACAAATACAGGTCCATCCCCATATCTATCCCAATTTGATATGGGAGTGACAGTCCGGCATGTTGGTGCTGTCTCAGACTCTCAGACCTGGCCCCAAATGAGGACCCAGCTGCACATCAGCAATTAAACCAAAGCGGAAGAGCGGTTCCTGTCAGATTCGCCATGAACAAGCGAATGTTGCAGAAGTGATTCCGCACCGACAGGTTTCTTCAAAGTCCAATGCACATGTTGTGCAGTTTCAGAAGATGGCACAGTAGCAGGCCTCAAGTTTCTATAGGATGTCACAGGGTACCCAAAAAAGAAAATCCGGTGAAAATGGGTCTGCCTCTGCGCTGGTGGTAGAGCCGCCGGAAGATCGTCGAACTCTCCGCCCAAAGTCCGTGCGGCAAGCAGCCCTGCGAGGCTTGGGCAGGGGATTGGATGTCAGAATTCAGATGGTGGTGACAGGTTTTTAGGTTTTTTTTGCTGCAATATGCTGGAATTCAAGAGATGAGATATTGAAGGAGTTCAGAGCGTTGCAGCCCATACCAGGCTTTGGAAGTTGTAGGAATTGCTCATAGGTGGGTGACAAGCACCAGTGCTAGAACTGATGGATGTTACGCTCCCGACCACCAACTTCAGAATCATTGAAGTTCAAAAGTCTCTCTGCAGAACCGCAGATAGCTTACATCGTACAAGACAGGAATTCTTCATGAAACTGCCAGGGGACGTATTGTTGAAAGCTGAGCTGCAAAGGTCAAACGTGCCCCCGAGCTGCCCATACCCAGGCAGCCTGGCCAGAAGACCAGCAGCTAAGAAGTTGCGTGACCAGCTGAGAGTCTTTGGACCTGCCACATGGGCAATTCAGGAGGTCTATTCACTGCATGTTCAAGAAGTGGGGTGGTATTTAATGGCAACAGTGAAGAAAAATCAACCATTTCATGGGGATGGAATCGGGATCCTCATGGGGATATATCCAGAAACCCAACATTTTCTCATGGGCAGTTCTATGATGCTGTATGCACTACAGTTTGAAGTGTGGCACATGGCACAATGCATAAACAAACACAAGTGCTACAGTTCAATAAGACGCCATCTGATCCGATGAATCCAAGGGGCCTTCTCTATGCTGGGTGAATGGTGGCTGTGCAGCTCCCAAACCATTTTCGAGTCCTGCGATCCAAATCAACAGGTCCCTTGGGCGTGCAAACAAAGCTTGAACAGTTCAAGTTACCTCAAGTCAATGCAAAAAATCACAAGGAAGAAGCACAACCTCGGATGAATTGCTGCAATTGGACGTGTTGAATAAATACAAGAACTGCACATGGTACATCATCTGCGGCCGAAATTTACATCCTGTAATCAAAATGCGCAAGGTTTTGATTCCTGTTCTTGCGTGAAGTGCTTGAGGAGGAGCTACAGTCTGCACAAACTGCATGGCATCTACTTCAGATGTCCGTCGAACAGACTTCTCCCTCCAAAGCCAAGTATATACAGAAAAGATTATAAAAAGCATGTGCAGGTATATTCACGCATATGATGTGCAAGTAGCAGGTTTGTGAAGACCAAAAACATTCTGCCGAAATGAACCTCTATTTTTGGAATGAGTTTCCGCATTAAGTGTCTTTCCGAGCCATGTTGTCATATCCTGAAACTGAGTTCAAACTTCCCAACATTGCAGAACCTGCTGGGAAGGGCAGAAAGTTTTTAATCCTATCTGCTGATGGAAAAATAAATGTAACAGGTGGCATTCTGAGCCCTTCACTATGTGTTGAATCCTACAAGACAAGCTACAGTATAGACATATACTTTATATATCTTTATATAAAATGATGATTGACATATCACAAAATCTCATAAAATCATATATTATATATAACTAGTTAAAACTAAATAAATACGACTCAACTCGACTCAATGTTCTCTTGTTACGTTGGATACAGTGCTCAAGCTCTGCCGGCTCAGCCAAAGCTGCGGTGGTTTATCAAGTCAGTTGGCCGGTGACAATGACCTTCCTTAACGGCGACGCGTTGAAGAGCCGCAGACATTGGTAGTTGCCAATTCCATCCAATTCCCATCACAGACTCTTGCATTTAGATCATTTAGGGTAGAGTTCAGAACTACTTTCATCTTCATCGAACATCAACTTCATCATCAGCATCAGCGTCGGCTTTGTCGGCCACTGTCGCCCATGCCATTTTCATCACATTGAGATTGGGATATATCAATTCAATATGACTCGTGCGGCTTTAATCCATATGAGTATCCGGGTTTTAAAGTATGTTCCCGCCTTCAAAAGGTATGAAATTAAAGACCACCGACCCGCACTACAGCCTTCAGGCGGTTCCATCACCGTGTTTTAAAGCAAGCCACGTGCCACTTCAGATGCTTACCTAGACAATGCCTGAAGACAATGTAGGTCTAGATTCTTTAACGGCTTCATTTCCACTGGTCCACGCTCCACCTACGGAATTGTTTTCCTCGCGCTTTCTGTATAACAGCTTTGTCAGGGCATGGTCCCAGAAAGAGAGAACCTCGCTTGTCGACTTGGCCTCCATGGTGCAAACGTTTACACACGTCTGTGAAAGACAATACGAAGGCGAACAAACTGGGTATATTGTGTCTCATCTTGGAAGTGGTCAAATCCAAGTGTCTACATGGGCTAAATAAATGAAGCTGAAATATAATTACAACAAATCGTACACAATGTTCTAGTCCCTGACATTATGCACTCCAATGTTGAAACTTCCCTCCTGCAACCAGAATTGATTTCCATCCCCATAACTCACACCTGGAACTCCTTCATTGCCCGACTGCGACTGTGAGCAAATGTGTCCGTAGCCAGTAGATAAAGCAGCTCCGGGATGCTCCTGGGAATAACTAACTGGCCATCAGCGTCGAAGGGTGTTGGACTGGTTGCAATGCATTGAAAATATCTTGAGCTCAGGCTGCAAATACATGCAAATCATGCAAATATACCATACGTAGGGAATCGTAGAGATAGAGATGAGTCCTTTAGGTAGGCACTCAACATCTGAAGAGCAAAAGGCTTCATACGTTCAGAACAAGTTGAATCCTGAAATAGACCATGTGTGGAAGTCGTGCAAGGTCCGAGTAGGGAGCCAGCTGCAAACACCTGTTGACTGCAGAGTGGCCACAAATCTTCAACAATGATACCCACGGTAGTAACATCTTAGGACATTCAGGCAAATGGGTATGGCTCAGAGGGATGCTATTGCCAACAGTTTTTGCTTTAGGGTAACAATAAAGTTTGTGTTTTAGGGTACCAATGGATGAAACCAAACAATTTGGGGTCAACAGATTGGAATCAAATAACCAAATAATCAATGTAGCCGACCAAATTTGTACATGACCTACTGAACGTATTGCTCTTGCAAGCCAATGGACATGGTCATGGTTGCCCTATTCTCATGTTCATTACAATCCCCATCAACTGGACGTCCATTCCATCCCAGGAAACACCCAATGATATTGTCAGTTCTGTTCAGACCCTCAAGTTCCATATACCTACAATTCTCCACCATGTATCAGTTGCAGATTCTAACCTGATGTTGACCCAGGTTAACCCAACCCGGCCAGAATTGCAAAGACATGGTCACTTCATCCCAGGGATGCCACGGCCTCTCAGGATGCAGGTGTCGCAGTCCCAGCGTGGCACAGCATGGTGCTGGTCCACCGCGGGATAGGGAGGACTCCATGACAGACGGGTCTGCGATGGTCCAGCTGAAGGACCACATGAAGAAATCTGCCTTGGGGCGGAGCTGGAGATGTCTTGTGTTGCTGGGAAAACTGACTTTCAATTTCTGTCACAAAAAGAAAAATGCAAATGGTTTGCCCATCTGTTAAATTGTTGCTGTAATGCCAAGCTCTGGTAAAGAAAGCTGGCAATGGCAAAATCCCCATCTGTTCTCTCAAAGATTCTATGTAGGACTAGAGAGTGCCCAAATAAACACACATGGCCGGTCAGTTTTAGTTTTGTGTATCAAACCCAAGTATATATATATATATACGTATATATAATTATATATAAATTGATATATAAAACAAATTGATTCATCATGATTCATCCAATTCTGGGAGTCAGTAACTTTGAGCCAAGAAAAATCCAAGGAAGTGACTAAAAATGATCTGGCTCATCTGAAGCAAAACGCATGGATTATCATGGATTAATACAACTAATTAATGGATGTTAATGTTCATCCTGGTTGGACAGACTTTATTAGCCTGTCGGCAACAGCATTTTGTTTTTACCCGTCCTGAACGAACATGGTCTGGTCATCCTGCTATGCCTCCTCCAACGAATAGAATCGAACATGCCTGTGTCACTCCGTCCTTGACTTGGACAGAGTTGGTTCCAAAAAATCAAGGGTATTGGCACCTGTTGGATTTTTCAAAACCTCGAAACATGCCCAAATTCACCGGCACTTCCTCCAAGTCCATTTGCTTCTGCAAGCCAAGGTGCTGGTATAAAGATGGGCACACCCATGCTATAAAGCTCCAGGAGTTTCATGAAATGCACCTGACACACATCTACAATCATGTCATACATCGATACGATACATCGATTCCATGGTGAGAAAAGCAACCCCCTCTGCTGGTATATGCTGGTATGGTACATTCGGATCCCTTTCCCAATTTTCCAATATTGGAAGCTGGATATTTCAATGTGCAACGGACAATAAGACGTCGAGTGGCCTCTTCGAGAAGCAGTCGCATCTCAAAACTTCTTGTGATTCTGGCAAACATAGGCACCAAAATCAATCCAATTAGAAAAAGTGGGGTGGGGGTTGAGTGATCTTGGGCATAGCCAAATCTGGCTTGCAACTGAGCGGCATCGTAGGGAAATATCACAGCGGCACGATGCTCAGCAAGTCTCTTGTAACGATCTGGGCGATGATCTTTCCATGCAGGGACCTCCTCAAAAAAGGGGAGAGAGTTTGGAAGAGTGGGAGGAGCATGATGTTTGCACATCAGAATTGTGCATGTTGGAACTGGAATGACAAAATTGACAACATGGTTTACTTTGGTTCACTCTTCTTCTGTTGAAAGAACTCCACAAGCACTACCCCAGGTATCAATTGAAGCACAAGATGGATCAAACTTCAGAGAAGCTGGCCCAAACATGCAAATATGTTGGTTCCGTGAAAGAGGTTTGAGCACCATCACGGGTGTCAAAGCATTTCTTTCGATTCCTTCACCCTCTTGAGGCCCCAAGTGATGCGGGGTATCTGCTTCCTGAATATCAACCTATACGATCTAGATCAACCTATATCAACCTGTTTTGCCGAGTCAATCAGATTATTTGTTTGCGCCTCCAGACCGACCATCTGCAACTTCAAGCCATTCAGCTCTTGAAAGCGTTTTAAGAGAGGAAGGAAGAAGGGTCGATGTGGTAGTTGTTGAACCACCAGTGCCTCAGAAATGAAAGGCTTTAAATTGTGTATTTGAAATTCATTGATTGAGGTTGTGGTAGCAGGTCTGCATTCCTACACGTCCTACACGAAAACCAAGACAGCCGTGGGACACACAATACAAGGGAATGAACAGCCTTCCAAAGGGGAAAAAATCTGGAAATGTGCAGCTGCAAAAGGAAACTGTGGAAGAATTGAGGGAATCTGGGAATGAAAGCAGATTTGCGCTTTGGACCTTCTCTTTCTGAAAATGTCCGAATGTCCGGTGATATCAACAAACTAATTCCAACAGCAACTGCACCAGGATTCCTTCTCCGTGAGGCCCAGGTACAGCTCCATGGCGCGGAGTCCAACGCCAACGTGCTGTTTGTATTGCCAAGTATCGGGCCACTGGCAATTGCAAACCTGTCTGCCACTCCACCTGGGGGTTGGCAAAGAAACTGATCAATTAATTGAGACAGTCCCTCTACAGTCAAATCCACTCCAAGTACATCCAGAGGTAACTAATGAGAAGTTTTTGGTTGCCAGGGAAGACTTGGGCCTTCGGTCCAGCAACAAAAACATATACATACACTTGCACAGACGTAAGTAAACCTGCCAAAGCAATGTACAAGTAGTTTCCAAAGTTGCATGCCTGCATCTGCAGGAAAGCGGTGTGGCCTCAGACTATGGCTATTCACACTAGCTGGGTAGAGGTGGACAGCTGACACTCACCCCCGACTGCAAGCGGTGCTTTTGTACCACTTGGTGACTCTCGTGGTTGCGTTCCAACACGTTTGTCTCTTTGTGGTCCAGCATCCAAGTGATTCGAGGCTCCCACAAACGAAAAGATTCGCCGGTTCTTGGGCCTTGGCATGGCAAGTACCAAAACAGATATAGTCGATGGGCCAGCTTGTTTTGGTGCTTGCAAACACCAAGCCAAATGAGCGATGCCAGCCGGGGCGTGGCATCATGCTATTGGCAAATACAGTAGTTACTTCAGGACTGTCACACTCAGTGTATCAGGCCGGAACCAGTTGACGAAAACGATCCAACCTAAGTTATGCCCAAAAAGAAAGCAGAAAGAATCGCTTCCAAGATAACCATCTCCACCGTAGAAAATTCGCTTCGCAGGGGGATCACCATCTTAAGTTGCTGCTACGGAATAGTCTCAAATCCAAAACAAACAGATTAAATTAAGTCCTTCTCAACAAAGCTCATGCCATGCTGGGTCTTCGTGCCAAGCTGTCCGCAACTCACTCCGAACAAACAAGAAGATTGGCTGGTCCTAGCACTGCAATATGCTGCAACCCAGGATGCTGATCCATATCATGATTAGATTTGTAACAGCTGGGAGCTTGATGCACCGTTTCACAGTTCCACCAAAGCATAAGGTGCACGAAGTGTGTTTTGCGCTGCTTCATTCAAGAACTATGAATGTTGCAAATGTCTCTCTCTCTCTCTTGCTTGGTTTTATGATGCATTTCACTGGATTTCACGCTTGGTATGCTTGACTGTCTTTCTGCATTCCCTTGATGCATGAACTCATCAGTTGACAATCATTGCGAAGCCGGAAGGACCAGTCCATGACGCCCAGGATGGGTTTGTGGAAGTATTGGTAGAGCTGACACCAATAGATGGGGATCGAACCTCAAACCAGGAAAACAGAATCGGCCACTTCCCTACTGGCACAAAAAAAACTTCAATAATTCTGAGGTGTGTTAAGTGTTGTGGTTTGTTTGTTTGTTTGCTTGCTTGTTGGTTTGTTGGTTTGTTGGTTTGTTGGTTTTGCTTGGGCTTGTTTCAGTTTGGTTTGTTTTCGGTTGCTTGGGGTTGTTTGGGTACTTTTGGTTTCTTTTGGTTTATTCGTTTATGTGTTGTTTGAAGTTGTTTGTATTTTCAATTTCTGGCACCAGTGGTTCCTTGGCTCACAACATAAGAACGCATCGACGGTCCTCAAGGGACTTCGAAACCTTAGACCAGAACGTGCTGAATCGTTTGAATCGAATCATTGCTGAATTGCTGAATCGAAAGCGCCGAAAGACCATAGTATGATCGAACCCAGCTGGAACGTGTGTGGCTGGGGCGCTGGCAAATGGTGAAATTCCCGAGCGATGCGATCTTGGTTCAGATTTGTGAGATGTATGTGGTACACGGGATTACATGGGCAAGGCACGAGAAACGGTCATGGAACTTTATGGAAAAATCAAGAAATGTGCTCTGAGCCTCTTGTGAACGATGCTTAGATTCCATAGCTCAGAAAACCTGCACATGCCACATTGATTGGGACATGTTTTGCTTTCCTATGTTCAAAGTCCGGTGAAAGAGTAATCAGTAATGATGGTCTGGTGCATCTCATGGAGACTTGACAATACTTGACAATACTTGACAAGCAAAAGACTTTGTACCCCGCTCAGTGACTCTAGCACAAGCGTTGAGGGAAATCGAGCCCTGCAACTCCAGGGCCCAAACTTAAATCCCTTCCAACATTCTCAACCTGCTCAAAGCCATCCAGAAAACCAGCACCAGGCCGGATTTCGTAGATCCTGCAGTGATCACTCGCTGTCACACCTTTTTGAAGCGCAGTTTGAATCACCAGGCAAATGGTCACGCAATGCCAGCATATGCCACCGCAGCAAAGGAACACATTCGCTGCATGCGTTTTAGACATTTGTTGGCTCCAAAATGGTCCAAACAGCACCAGTGTGACCAGTGTGGTGTCCTGGGTCTGCGCAACAAGTTTGCAACACGTCCATCACGGAAACAAACCTGATCCACACTGGAATCCACACATTGCAAAGGATGCCATGTCGCAGTTGCTTGAGCTGCATTCGGTGACAAAATGTGCCAAATGGCTGAACTCTATTTTCGCAGGTTATCTTAGCGGTATTATATATATTATATTATATATATTCTATAGTCTACAGATATCTACTGAAAATTAATGAGTTGCCTGACTCCACAATCGCACGATGTCAAAAGAAAGCCCAAAGCAAAGCAACATCGCCGCCCTGTCACTGAGGAGGCCTGGTGGAAGCGGCAGTAGAGGCCTTGAGTCGACCGTGCTGGCCTAATCTGGGTTAAAGTTAAAGTCTATGCGAACCAACATCCAACCATCATCCGACCATCATCCATATCATATCATATATGCTTCAAGAGCCACCAATACGCTCCATATGCAAAGAGTGCTCAAGAGTCTGAGTACAACGACTGCATACATGTCTCTGTTGCCTTTTTTGATTGTGATTGCTTACGGGAAAACATGTTTCCGGCAAATTGCATCGTTGCCAATAAGAGTTATTGGCACTTCAACTAAGCAAGCCATCCTAGCATGCTTGGTTCGAAGTTGATACCATCAGGCACACACACCGTTATGCCAGCCATCACCCAGCTGTTTCGGGGAGTCTTCCGGGCCGCCAGGCTCACACTCTGTTTCTCCACCTTCACGTGAAAGCGCTTCAAGTCTCAGATGCAACCGCGGCTGGAAAAAAAATCCATGGAGAAGGGGAACCCATACAATCATTTTGCATCACATTCATGACATGTATGGTCATTTATCTGGGTCTAGGTATAGGTTCAGTGGTTCTTTTGTGATGAGGCCATGAACATTGCACCTAGTCTGATGTAGACGCTGACATGAACCACAAACAAAATCATCACCCCAACAACAAGGGCATACACAATCAATTAATATCAGTTATGATAGTATCATAATCTTTTATATATATATATAATATATATATATATATAAAGTATTGTGAAGTGTTGTGAAGTTATATAAAGTTGTATTTATACGTCATGTAATTACGCGACACTGCGACACCCTACTTGTACCAGATGCTTCTTTCAACAGACGACCATCTTCTCCACCCATCCACATTCTATGCCCCCAGCATTTGGTGAACAAATGTGTGATTTCGCCAGACCTGCAGAAAATGCGCGACCTGACCATATTACACCATATCATTCAATGAACATCAAGTAATTGATACATGTCTGAGAGAATCTGAAAGTTTTTGGGAAAAAACAAACAGGTTGGCCTCAGCGGTGATGTGACTGCAGCACTGCTACTGTCTGCTTAGGCTCAAACACAACACTGTGCTGGTCTGTCAACCAAAGTCGAAATCGCTGTGGATGGGATTCCTGAAGGGTCCAGATCAGTAAGCTTAAAAGCTGCGCATTTTTTCCGAATCAAAAATCATGGCACTATCATTTCATCATTTTCATCCATTTCATCATGAAACCGCAAACTCATCCCACAGCGAGGCACGGCTGGCACGCTTTGAACATGTCAGATGGACCTACACTCGCTAAACTTCATCAGCTTCTGTGCTTTGAAACTTCTTGCTAATGTTGTATGTCATTGCACTAATCAGCAGGTTCCACCTCCTCTCGTGGTTCAGAAGATCGCGGCCAAACAAAGGGAAGTGAGGCCGGCTTCACCTGATTGGATAGTCAGAGCCACTCGAACGAACTACCAGCAACTACCACAAGGCCACACATCTCACTTCCTTCACTGGGCTGGTGTGTCCCTCCATGTCCCTCCACTCCGTGTTTTGCTGAGGCATGCTCAAGCCATCTAAGATCATCGAAGATCACCCATGTCCTGGGATCCCAGCTGAATCCCAACGAAAGCCATGCCAAGGTTCTTGAGCATCTCCTCACGGTGCTGCACTGATGCCACCCTTGCAGATACGACAAAGATCCACAATTTCTCACCCAAAGCATCTCAAAGCTGCACCTGCGGGCAATGGTACCAACAAATTCTTCAAGATCTCTGCTCTCCTCTGCGGCAACGAGGAAAGCGCTTGACACTCAACCAAAGAGGCTCACGGAAAAAAGAGGGGAAGTTTGACGAGCAATAATACTTCCTTGAAAACGTCAAAAAGTGAAGACAGATCAAAAAAATCCATGGATCAAAGAGATCCAAGAGCCATCTCAAATCAGGCCTACTAGGACAAGAGTCTTCATCATTCTTCAACAATCCCACCCTTCAGCCTGGCCGGCCATGGTGATGAAGATAAAACCTGCAAGCAATACGAAGTCGCTAGTGTGAATGGATCTGGAGCTGTCCCAACATCTTCATTCCTATGCAACTGAGGCCCCAGCATCACTAGAGCCGAAGTACAAGAGGTCCTCTCAACTTTGGCATTTAGCCAGGGTTCAGAATCTTGAGAAGAAGCATCCCTGATCAGTTGATAAGTCAATACACACGGAGCATTGAAACACGATTGTCTTCCGATTGGCCACACTCAATCATTATTTCCGCTGGGGTGGAGTGACGACTATTTGCAGAATGCCAGTATGACCCAGGTGCTTATGCGCCGCGGCTTCCCGTGTGAAAGGATCAAAACACAAGCAAGTTTGGCTCGAGAGTGTGCAACGTTGAAAAGGTGAAAATCACAACGCTCCAAATCCGATCAACTCCATGATGCTTGCCTCTGCGAATGCCAAAAACTGCCTCCTCTCCTTAGCCATCCCAGGAACACAACTGGCTGGTGGTCAGGGGCAGGAGCGAGGTCGGGTGACTACTCATCACCCATCAACTCTGGCTTTTCGCTTGACCGACTCGCTACAGTGACACTGATCGAAATGGATACCCCAGCGTAACCGCTATTTTGAAGGTGAGAAGCTTGAGAGAGCAACATAATCCAAGTTTTGCGTAAGATTCACCTTGTTTGGGTCCCCACTCCAAATTGTGTGCATCGCTCCCTTGGGTGCCCTTACTCGACCACTGCTCACGGCACCCAGCACTTGCAAAGCTGTCACCTAACAATGCCGTGAAACAAGATGTCTGATGTTGCGAAGGTGCGGCTGTAGGCAAATGCTGCTGGGGAGAGCGATGCAACAGCTGATTCACCTGCAGATCCTTTTTTGGAGCTGAACATGCAGAAAGTTGAAGGCTTGCTGAACAGGTATGCAAAACCTGATCACACGACCGCCTGTGACCATACAAAAACCATTCCTGCGATCTGCATGGATCCAGCTTTGCCAAGCGTCAGCGTTCACTTTCTGGGCAGCCCAACTAAGCCATGCAGGCAAGAATCTTTGGGAGCTTCTTTGCCCTGCACAAAACTGGCAGCAGTCACTGAGTAGAGTCCTTGTGTTCCATCAGTACAAAGCAATTTCCTTTCCAACGACCAGTTTTCAATCACAATTTATCACAATATTCCTCACTCTTTTATACTATTTTGCTCTAGACGGGCGAAGACTTTCAAATTGACATACTGCCAACTCTCAGAGGCTTTACCCCATCTATTTCACTCCTCGGCTTTTTTGCCGAAGTACTCCAGCTCTTGCGCTGCAGAAATTCCGCGACCTGCAGAATGGTCACAGCACATAACATGTGCATCGATAGCTTTTTGCCGCACTGGAACCTCTGGACACCACAGATTCCTGGCCCTCATCTTATTCTTGAGCTGGTTTCATGGAATGCTACAAGAAATCAACATCACCCCGGTCATACATGCACCAGTGCCCACAATTACAGCGGGGCCTCTCCAAAAGTGAAAAATAGCCACAGAGGCCTCAAACGGCTCCTGTCACGGTCCAGCTTGGCCGAGAGTTGGACTGCAAGTCCGGACGTTTCACAATATTTGAACGGAGAAAAGCACGCTGGGCAGAGAGAATCTATACTGGAAGGCTTCTCCTGTGGGAAAAGGCCTTGTTCTACGGATGACCTGAGAGCAAATCTGGATGCTTACATATACTGCGGCAGTGCTGGTAACATCTCGATGAAGCTGTTGACTACTGATGACCTGACCTGACCGGTGACAACGGGTGACAACCGGTGACACCAGTCATCCATGAGTTTCGCGCTGCACTGCGTTGAGATATGTGCTCCAGTACCAGGAAGAGTTGCAGGTGAGCACCTGATCCAAAGACTCGAATGGCTTCAAGATGCTTCAAGGGTTCCTACCGCAGTGCACCAGTTGAAGCATGACTCTAAATGGAATCTACATGAATCTATACCATATATATATATATTATAGAGATTGCTCTGCTTTGGCATCATCAACTTTTATGCTTAGATTGATTCCAACATTTGCTCGTAGAAATTCGTCACTTGTGAGAGTGTCCCATGCGCTTCGGATAGCACCACCAGAAAGTTGAAACCATGGTTTTGCAGTATGCATGCGGAAAATACTTGTCTTGTGATCAAGTTTGCATGTATCATAGACCTAGACATCATGATAATTTATGATGATCAATTTATCGTACACAAATCCTTTCATCCGCACATCACAAGGACCGCTCCCATGCCTCTGGGACGATGACGCCATGCACCTCTACATCTGTAAAGACATGCTCCAAGGCCACATAGTCACAGAAAATCGCAACAGTGCCTGGGAAAGTTCCATGCAAGCGACATGGCAATGGCGGCAGGGGCACTGGCCAGGTGGTAACTAGAATCTTCAGTAATTTGCACTGACATCTGTGCACTTTCTGCCATCAGTCTGGAACCAATGCGCGACACATATGTTGGTTCTTTCAGCAGTTTGTCGCGTCAAGACATCAACTGAAAAAACATGGTGTCACAGACTGTATATATATATATATATTTATTGTATGCATGTGCTCATGAGTGGTAATCAAAACTATCCCAGCGGTGCAGCAAGGAGCTTTGGTCAATGTATCCTTGACGTTTACCCCATCTACACTTCATCCTTGTCTTGGCTTCGTGAACCAGGAACGGTCTCGATAAAAATCACAACAATACTTGGCACTTCAAGAGTCATTCCAGGCTCTAAGTGTTGGCATGGGCACTCTCTATTCACGATGATGTCTGTCACAGCCATACACGGAACGTGGCTGCCTGTCCAGTCTACAGTCAACCATAGATCAATCACTGCATCTGAGTATTATACGCTATATATAAATGTATACATCACTCGCGAGGCTGATTTGAGGCCATCAATCTATTGGCATCTCTCTCTCTCTCTCTCTCTCTCTTGGTCACTCACTTTCACACTCAGCTTTAGACTGTTCGAAGGTGAGATTGCACGCGGTTTGTGAGACTCCGAATTTTGTGGGCACATTGGATCTGATTCAACCCAGTCCCCCACATTGTTCAAAAATATTTGAAAAGCATGTGAACAAACTGTTCAAATTGTTCCCAAATCAAGATCCAAAATTCCTTTCTTCACGTCTCCACGTACCCAATACTTTGCACAGCAAAACCTAGCACTGTGCAAAGGCTCTAATTGGGTATTATAGTCCTTGATTCACCATCCAGGCCTCTTCAATAGGGCTTTCAACGTAGCTGCCAGCAAGCGATTGCAAACTGAGAGGATCAGCACACTGCCGGCCAAAATTGCAGTTCCGATGATTCTCTGGTCACCCACATCGAAGACCTTATCGGCACAGATGGAAAGCGCATACGATGCAAGGAGCATCACGAGAGGGCACAATATGAGCAACAAAGTCAGTGCATTCTTGAGAGCCTCAAGGCAACAGTTCTCAGGCCTTTTCCGAAGCAGTCGGCAAAAACATATGAGGAGATCTTTGGCGGCTGGAAATGCCAATAGCCAAATCACCAGGCCGTCAATGAACAAGGGAGGAGCAGGGTGTAGCAGCACACTCCACCCTGCAGGCAAAGCTAGCCACAACCCCCGTGGTTTGCCCAAGAACAGAATAGGTAAAAACAGCTGAATTTCCAACGATTTCAAAAAAAAACGATGAAATTGTGTTGACAAATTGATCATTACACTGCGATTTGGCAAGAGAACTGTACCGCTCTCATAGGGTTGCTTTAAATCTCCCACCACCCATGGAACAATCAACCATAACGCAATTAGGGTTTCTTTTAGAGTCTACGAAAGATGTAAAAAAAATCCCACCCCGTGGAACTATTAACCATATCGCAATTAGGGTCTTTGGGGGTATACATAAGATAAAAAATATCCCACCTTCATGGAACAAATCACCACAATTAATTACCACAATTAGGTTTCTTTTAGGATTTACATAAGATATAAAATCTGCCACTCCTATGGAACAAATGTATATTACCATACCATCATCATGATCATGATCATGATCATGATCATGATCATGATCATCGTCATCGTCATCGTCATCATCCTTGTCATCGTCATCGTCATCGTCATCATCCTTGTCATCGTCATCGTCATCGTCATCGTCATCGTCATCGTCATCGTCATCGTCGTCCTCCTCCTCATCATCATCATCATCATCATCATGGTTTGCCCGAATGCTCGTTGGGAGTCCGGGCAAGCCATAGGGTCTTCCTTCAAAGGCCATGATGCATAATAGGATGCACAAAGGTCCATGAAAATCAACCTTGGTGGTCCAATTTGGCGCCGAAGGGCGTCCAAAGGAAAAGAAGCAAAGGTGGGTCAAAAAAGGGGTATGTCTTCGTAATTATTTGGTGGATGTTCTGCGATATATATGGTGCAGCGTCGCTCGGCCCCCCCCCCTCCCCCCGGGTGAGGGGGAGGGGTCTGATGTATGGTATGTATTGAACTCTTCTCCCTCCCCCCCCCTGTGGATGTGCCCCCTCCCCCCCCTGTGGTGTGGTGGGGGGGGTGGTGGGGGGTGGGGGGGTGGTGGGGGGTGGGGGGNGCTGGCCCCCCCCCCCCCCCCCCCCCCCCGGGGGGCCCCGGGGGGGCGGCCCCCCCCCCCCCTTCACCCCCTGTTTGCTTGTCTCTATGATATATCATATATGTATGCTATATATATGTATATATATATATATATACACATATATATATATATATATATGGTGTATAGATATAATATGTATGTGAAACATAGGATGTATACATACATATATATGTATATATATGCAGTAAATATGTATGATATGTGTGTGTGCATATATATATATATACACATACAAATATGTATGATATAAATATATATCTATATAATATGTATGACCTATATATATATATATGCATTATATATCTTGACATATAAACATATGAATATATATATATATATTATGGGGTGGGGAGGGGCGGTGGTACATATGGAGTATACAGATCGTCTTTAGGTAGTATGTGGGTAGTTTAAAAGTACGATATAGAAGCATGTGTGTGGTATATCAAACGTATGCAGGAACCATACGTTAAACATATGTAGTGTTGTGGAGCTAAATGGGAAGTAGATACGTAGCATATATATATATATATATGTATGGTTTTCGGTAGCACGTAGGTACTTTGAGGGAATGTATGCACCATGTAGGTCGTCCAAAAGGTAGCATATACCTAGTAAATGAAAGGCTGGAAGTCAGAAATGCCGCAAAGACCTAGTAAATACGAGGCTGGAAGTCAGGAATGCTGCAAGTTCCGCGTAAATACGAGGTGGACCTCAGAAATGCTGCAAATACGGAGTAAATACGAGGCTGGACCTCAGAAATGCTGCAAATAGCTTGCCAAACAGAACGGGTGGGGATGCTACCTGGGACCCCCCCCCCTGGGGGGTGGGGGGGGGGCCANAGGAATTGCCCATGTATGTTGCTCAAGGCGATATCTAGTTCTCTCATTACCACACCAGGGTCTGCAGAGAGAGAAAGAGGAAGAGAGAGAGAGAGAGAGAGAGGAGAAGAGAGAGAAAAAGAGAGAGAGAGAGAGGGAGGAGTGCTCTCGAAGCCTCAATGGGCAAGAGGTCAATAAACCCCATATGTGCCACTTCGGCTCGAAAGCGGCCTTTTGGGGAATATGGATTCCGAGCCACAATAGGCAAGAGGTCCATAATCCCCAAATGTATCACTTCGGCTCCAAAGGGCCTTTTTGGTGGTGATCCTTTCCCCGCCACAATAGGANATAGGCAAGAGGTCCATAATCCCCAAATGTATCACTTCGGCTCCAAAGGGCCTTTTTGGTGGTGATCCTTTCCCCGCCACAATAGGAAGGAAGTCAATAGTCCCCAAATGTGCCACTTCGGCTCCAAAGTGCTTTTTGGGGATTATTCTTTCCGAGCCACAATAGGCAAGAGGTCCATAATCCCCAAATGTATCACTTCAGCTCCAAAATGCCCTTTTGGGGGTTATGCTCTCCGAGAGAGAAAGATAGAGAGATAGAGCGAGAGAGAGAGAGAGAGAGACAAAGGAGAGAGAGAGAGAGAGGCAAGACGACCTAAACAATAACTTGCGCTTACCTTGCGTTAAACTTGGGTTCAAATC
>BGPT01000542.1:0-21835 GCA_003297045.1 Symbiodinium sp. clade C Y103 | reverse complement strand
GCTAAAACCACAACTTTCTCACATTCGACCCTACTGCCAAACGGGAGTAGGGTCATATGCGAGACCATTCCGGTAGGGTCAAATGCGAGGCGCGTGCCCTTTACACTCCACACTCTACACTTTACACTCCACACTTACACTTTACACTTCACACTCTACACTCCACACTTCACACTCTACACTGTACACTCCACACTCTACACTCCACGCTTTACTCTCTACACTCCACATTCTACTCTACACTCCACCCTCCACACTTTACACTTTACACTCCAAACTTCGCACTTTACACTTCACACTCCGCACTCTACACTCCACCCTCCACATTTTAAACTCCACACTCCCCACTCTACACTCCACCCTCCACACTTTACACTCCACACTCCTCACTTTACACTCCTCACTCTATACTTTACACTCCACACTCCACACTTTACACTCCGCACTCCACACTCTACACTCCAGACTCCAAACTCTACACTCCACACTTCACACTCTATATACACTCCACATTCTACTCACACTCCACCCTCCACACTCCACACTTTACACTCCAAACTCCACACTCTACACTCCACACTCTACACTCCACACTTCACACTCTACAGTACACTCCACACTTCACACTCTACACTACACACTCTACTGTACTCTACACTCCAGTACTCTACACTCCACCCTCCACACTTTACACTCCAAACTTCACACTCTACACTTTACACTCCACACTCCACACTCTACACTCCACACTTTACACTCCTCCACACTTTACACTCCACACTCCACACTTCACACTCCACACTCTACACTTTACACTTCGCAGTCTACACTCGTCGACACTCCACACTTTACACTCCACACTTCGCACTCTACACTCCACAGTCTACAGTCTACACTTTACGCTCCACACTCCACCCTCGAGACTCCACTTTACATTCCACACTCTACACTCCATTCTCCACACTCCACACTTTACACTCCACACTCTACACCTTACAATTCAAACTCCACCCTCCACACTCCACACTTTACACTCCAAACTCCACACTCTATACTCCACACTCTACACTCCACACTTCACACTCTAAACTCCACACTTTACACTCCACTCTCCACTCTCCACACTTCACACTTCACCATCCCCCCAATCCACACTCTACAGTCTACGATGGTAGGGACACAGGGGACGAATGTACAAGACCGTGGCAATCATTTGTCCTGCCCAAGTGTTTCACGTGACTGCATTCGGGTTCGTGGGCTGCATCTTGTTTTGTGTCAAGTGAGGGTCAAGGTGGATTCCCCCAAAGGTGCAGATAGAAATTCAACAAATCACCTCAAGCAAGTCAAAGAGTCGCTGTGTCCATGTTGGGTCCCAAAGGATCAGCATTTGGTCGGAACTTTTCAGCAGCCCTGCCAAGCTAAAAATGGCCTGTAAATGGATGGCTCAGCCCTCCCCAAGAAACAAGGCCATCGAGAGTATCTTCCCAGATAAGTAGGGATGACCACAAAACATACTTATATCATATATTATCTTATATGAATTAATTACAACATGATTATAAATGGCAACTTAAAAAACGACTGACAAAAAACACATACAAGAAAAACGTTTCAAGGCACCAGGCGGCCTGAGTTTTCAATTCACTGTTTGCCTGGCTGATGCAAATTCGGTCGAAGAACACTTGTGTTTGCGGTCGCCAAAATATGGCCACCAAACAGGTGACCAGAACCCCTGAACAAAGTGACCAGGTCGACCATCTGATGTTCTCCCAGCCACGGGAAAAGCCCGGAAGCTGTCCGAAACAGAACAGCAGCATCATCAGGAGACCTGGCTGTGTAAAATGATTCACCCCTTAGGATACCTTAAATATCCTTAAATGATATATGATAAATATACCATAGATAGATGACATATAGTTTTACATGCCTCATTAACATGTCTCAATTAATACCAAAAACATACAAAAACATGAAATAACCAGGATCCCAATTTTGAGACATACTGTACCCACCTGTGAGCAAGCCCAATGACACAGCAGCAGTGCCGTTGTAGAAGGGGATCCTTTGATGTGCTTGATGCTCCCCCAAAGTCAACACATCCCCTNTACCCACCTGTGAGCAAGCCCAATGACACAGCAGCAGTGCCGTTGTAGAAGGGGATCCTTTGATGTGCTTGATGCTCCCCCAAAGTCAACACATCCCCTCTGCATTCCCAAGTAGTGGATGCCCCATTAGATCCATTAGGAAAATACAGAATCACCTTTATGGCAAACCCAAGGATCAGTGTGAGGATTTTTTTCCAATGTCCTCCATGCCAAGAGTGGCTCCAAAAGGTCGAGATCTTGTGACTCTTGTGACTCTTGTAGTAAAAGTCTCCATCAGATCCAATACGCAATGCTGCTGCAAAATTNATGCCAAGAGTGGCTCCAAAAGGTCGAGATCTTGTGACTCTTGTGACTCTTGTAGTAAAAGTCTCCATCAGATCCAATACGCAATGCTGCTGCAAAATTCTGGAAAGCCTCATGTGTCCGTGCGGTTCTCAAGACTTCAGGGTGAGTCACATCCATCTGAGCAATGCTCTTGGCTATCTTGGGCATCAACTGGTGGATCTGCCAGTCAGTTTCTCTCCGGTCGACTGTATCTTCTGCACTCTCTTCGCTCTCGTCGCAGTTCCAAGGCTGCTTGTGAATTTGCACCTCCCAGTCATCGCTGCCACTCGGCTTGCCAGTCATTTCGTGGCTCATAGCTGCGCAGCTCAAACAATCGGACGTGCGCAAGAACGGTCAAACATTGGAAGCCGTAAAATCAAATACCCTAGTTTGTTGATGGGTTGAATTGGAGGACCCATCCTGGTTGGGGCCAACGGTTGGGCCAACGGCTGAGGTATCCCGGTATCCTTCAGCTTTGGAAGATTGTGTAGGTGTCTAGGCGCCAACTAAAGGAAAACCCCGATTTCCCAGTGGAGGGGCCAAGGGGCCGCAATATGGGTTGCTGCTGTGGCACTGGCTCTAGGGGGCGTGTGGCGCTGCGACACTGCGACGCTGCCAAGGGCCGGTGACGCTGCGACGCTGCTGTTCGACGCTGTGACGCTGCTCGACGCTGAGACAGTGCCACGTGGAACGACGCTGTTGGCGCTGCGACGCTGCCCTCAGTGCACACGACGCGGCTTTGCCGTTGGCTCTGTCTCTGCATGCTATGGTGTATAGCCCATGATGCTATCCCTTGCATGCTGGGAACACAGGGATTTAACATAATCTAACAATGTGTTCCCTCTTAAGTTGCCACCTGGGTATGTTTATTAATTTCCGTATGGAGATTGATTGCAAGCTTTTGAAGGCATAGTGCATGTGTAGTTGGGCCAAGCCTGCCTGAAGTTGCTGTAAGTCTTGTGTTTCAGTTGTCGAGAGGTGAAAGTATTTGGCGCATGCTGCACATGCCAAGCGGTGCGCGCAATAGGAATGAGAGTCTACTCAATTTTGTCTTTATTAACCCATGTATCACAGTAGAATCATGAGAAGTCATAGACACATGAATGTGAACGAAACAGCAGGCACAAGGGATTTGGCCTTTGAATGTTGGATTGGAAAGAGCAGACATAGGAGTAACTCTGTGCAGCTGCAAACACATCTAAGCACTCTTGTCAATTTTCTCAAAGTGAAACGTATTGTTCAGAGAGGGTGGCACGGTTGATGTCTGGTGATGCTAAAGATGCAACTTACTGTTCAGAGGGGTGGCGCGGTTGATGCTCAAGGTGCAACGTGTTGTTTAGAGGGTGGAGGTGTTGATGTCCTGTGATGCTCAAAGTGCAACGAAGTCTCCAAAAGGGGTGGCCGGGTTGATATCTTGTGTTGCTCAAGATGTAACAAATAACATCTGCTGACAGCCAACTCTATCAAACCGTACAAACAATGTAAACTACACTGATAAGCTGATTGAATCTAGTACTGTTCAAATAGAATAAAGCAAATTTTGATCTTTGCAAAATCGTTTTGTCCATACAGTCTTGAAAAGACTCTGCTGTCAACAGCAGGAATCAAAGTTTGACAAGCTGGCAAGTATTCCATCATTGTCATCTCCTTACTATCTCACTGTGTGTTCCAGTATCTTGCTTTATCTTGCTCCAGGTGGGCCAGCTCCTCAAGGGACACAACTACGCTACAAATTTCAGATTGCACCTCACCTGTTCATTTGACAATTCCTGACTCTATCATAACATGGTGACTTCAATTAGTTTGCACTGTTGATACAGTAGCTAGTACCCAGGCTTACAGTAGAATGATGTAGAACGCTGTGCTGACTCTGCGACTAAAACCAGCACATGTTCATTCAATCATCATGATGACAGAGTACCACAGAGTGATGTTGGTGGTGAAGGACCAGTGAAGGACCTTGTCATCAAAAGACTTCCATCAACAGACCGAAAAAAACGCCGCTTTTTGATTACCGGGGTGGGGTTCTGGAGCGGTGCTGCCGCGGAGAGTTGTCAGGCACCTCAGGTGCGGTAGTGGAAACAGTNACCGAAAAAAACGCCGCTTTTTGATTACCGGGGTGGGGTTCTGGAGCGGTGCTGCCGCGGAGAGTTGTCAGGCACCTCAGGTGCGGTAGTGGAAACAGTGTGGAAAGCAGAGGATCTGAATGGCAACAGAATCTCGCAAATTTCAAATCGTTGAACCCATTTTAGTTTCTTTTCATGATTTTTCATGGGATTAATGGGATGTGGGGGTTGGGGATAGGATTGGATTGTGGAGATGGGGATGGGGGCACAAATGCAGCTCAGTAGCGTTGGTGATCACCTGTGCCAGCTCCTGGTGCAAAGCCTGCGGCGGAAACTGATTGGAAACACNGGAGATGGGGATGGGGGCACAAATGCAGCTCAGTAGCGTTGGTGATCACCTGTGCCAGCTCCTGGTGCAAAGCCTGCGGCGGAAACTGATTGGAAACACAATGAACGCGTGTCTTCCACGGTCAGTTGGGGGAGTACCTGATTAGTGCAGTACTGACATAGCGCCATGAAGATTGGAACACATTAGAACCAAGATGGTTCAAGCAGTATCATCAACTTCTGTTGTAGTTCGGAAGCAACCGCAAGTTTTGCAAGTTTTGTTGACTGTATGTGTGTTTCATTGCACCAGCCCATTCTCAGTCCAGCACTCTAAAGCGCAAGCGCATCGAGATGGTGGCACGTTCCAATGCCACCTGTGGGTGTGGAAATCTGGGCACTCTCAACAGCATTTGATGTATGCCAGGCATGCCACTACCCAAGGATACCTGGCACCCGAAACTGACCCCTGCCTCTCGACCGGCTACAAAGTCCTTGAAGAAGTCGCCCTTTTCTGACGGCCTCCACTACAGTGGCAAAGTATCATCATGACAGACATGTTTTTGATGATTTGGATGGTGATTTGGATGGGTCGTTTGCTGCCTGTTGTTTCTCTGATGCCGCATGTCACTTGAAGCATCCGATTTAGTGATGGTTTGCTACTCATGTTTCTGGACAAGCCGCCTGATATAGTTGCTGAAGAAGGAGCCTCAAAAATGCAATCAAGGCACGAAGCAAAAGGACACTTGCCTTCGTCATGACTATATAATCGAAACAAGCAAAGCAAGACAATAGGAAGCCTGCTCTTAGCCACAACGAATGCACGTGTGTTAGAAAATGGAGTCCTACCTAGTGTTTGTTGGAATGAGCCATGATTGACTCCCAGTCCAGCTGTATGTGAAGAACCATTCCCCTGACACACCGGTGAAACATGTCCCGTAAATTTAAATGTTTCAAGTTTTAGTGTCAAGTGTTTATCTTCGATGTTTCTGCTACATGGTGTGGTATTGTGTTGCCTTTACCTTCAAACTCTGGAGTCCTCCTGCAGTTTCACCACAGTCCAAGAACGCCACGTTCCACATTCTCCAGAATCTGCAACAGCTTCTCCCCTTGCTCGGGCGTCCTGGTTGCGAATGGGAACTTTCAAAGCGGCTTGAGACATGGTTTGACCTTTCAACATGTCTCAACCTCCACCTGAACCTGCACATCAACAACGTACCATCCTGTACAGCTTCTGTCAAGGTGAAAAAGCGATCGGCTGCCTCTGTCAACCGATAATAACCAATATCCACCAGTCAAAGTCTCCCTGCACAGTTCTGCAGTTCGCAAAGTTTGCCAATCCTGGGACCCCGAAAGTTCAGCAAGGCTGCAGCATCGTGCATGTCAATGTGGGCATTGAAAGCCTGGCATCATGCAGCCAACTTGAAAATCAACCGGGAAGAAACGCCGGGCCGCCCAAAAATATGAAATACAGTAATGGGTGAACATGGCATGGCGGTGTATGGACTGCTCCTTTCAGGTTCTCATAGGTTTCACAGGCTTGTACAACACAGCTCTCTGAAATTGGCCCGTGGATCAACGCCCTTTGCGCCTTCTTCAAGTAGTGCTGCACAGCAGCACACTTTGACCTTGGTTCATGCTCCAACTTGGCATCGCACATCTGCAACACTCAGACCATGGGGAAGACTGAGACGTAGTGTGAAAATGTGTGAAACACATCAGCACAGGCCCAGTCTATCACCACCTATTGATCATGCTACAGGACCCATCATCAGTTGGCATCCGAGGCGCTCATGGATGCCAGCCTCGTCTCGGATTGCGCGGTTGCCTTCATGGCGCCTCGAGGACTCAGCATGCATAGCTGCGGCATAGCTTTCAACATGTTTCAACCAGGAATCATGGCTTCAAGTCCTGCAGCTCCACTGACACTTTTTTTGCTCTTTTTGGGCGTCAGGTCATGGCAATCGTTGGCCGCTCTCCTCCTGGTGTTTTTCTGCTGGTTCGTGGACTTGGAAGCTACATGGACAATTGACTTCAAGATATTAGCAAAGTATTGCAAAGATTTGCAAAGTAAAGTCTGCTCTGATGTACCTCAAAATCGTGCGCTTGCTGACACAAAAGTTGTGCTTCCGTATGTGTTCGATTTCAACATATGTGTACCTCACACTAAGTTGCAGTAGACTCGATTTTGAACGCTGAACAGATCTCTGCAGAATGCACTCAGCAAGCCTCCTCAGCACATCAGCGCATCAACAGCACAGGCTCATCATCCGAGAGCTTTCGCGCCACCAGCGTAGCGCTGTTGCCACCCGGGTGAAGTGGCAAATCGCCCAAAGGACCCAGCATTGGAATCTCAGGGTCAAGGACAAAGAAAAGTGCAGGGGGGTCGCCAAATAGGTCTTGATGATTCATGATGGTTCTTGATGATTCTGTTGAACAAAATGCCATGAGCACTTGCAACAGTGAAGGAATTGCTTCATCTTTCACAAACACATGCCTGAATCAATGCGCAAAACTGTGTTGCACATGATCGAACACTGTGTGAAGGGACCTAAATAAATCAAGCTATCCATAGCTATCCATAGCTATCCACAGGGTTCAAAGTTTGTCAAAGTGAACGCACAAGGAGTGCACAAGGCCCATCTCTAACATCTTTGGACATCTTTGGCGCCTCGTAAACGCAGAGGCCTTCCTTCACATCCAGAAAGGGAACGGGACAGGTGGACAGCGAATCAGGAAATGCCACACGGGCCAGCAAGGTCAGGTAAAGCTCCTCAGCTGATCTTAGGGCTCAGCTCTTCATGCTCTTCATAGCTCTTCAAACAGCGAATCGTCTGTCAGTCGTCAGTCCATCCCTTGTGGTAGAAAATATGAACTCAAACATGCTCAAGTCAACTCGTTAACTTGTGCGCACTCATACCAGTTGATGCAGTTGTTCTTTCTGCAAACATCATTGCATTTCAAAAGCAGCACACCCCAAGCAGAATTGATGATTGAGCCTCTGCAAAATTCTCCCAAGGTGGACGTCAGTTTTTCAAGCAGCGACACCCCGACTATTCCCGGATGTTGCCATGGAAATACCTTAAACAATCGAACCGGAAATGGGACCAAAGATGAATCAAAATGATGAGTTATAGATTATAGCTTTCAGAATGAATTGAATGCGATGCAAATGCTTCCGGAAAGTTTGCAGTACCTCCTCCACGGAAAACGGTGGAAGGGGGCACCTGTGGAACTTGAGTTGCTGGAGTGCAAAAAGCGAGCGACGGACTGTGCAGGGATGTGCAGGCCAAACATCGAAATACCATAGAGTTGTTCGAACATAAAATTGTTAATAGTTAACGCATTAAATCATTAGAAAAGTATATCATCATAATAATATCGATAATTATAGTATAATTAATATAATATGATATATGTGACCCTGCAGCCTTTCATAAGATCTTGCAAGGCTCCAGAGATGCCTGCAACTTCACCTTCTTCTCTGGAGCTTCCGGGCTTGGAACCTCCACTTCGAAGACGCGTTCGAAGCCAAAGCCTCTCGGATCTGCTCAGACATTTGAGTGGATCACACGTTTGGTGTACAACATGTGGCAATTGATGAGAATAGCTATATAGAGGAAATCAGTTGCACACTTTCCAAGTGGACGAAAATGTAAGGAAGAAGCACTAGTCACTGAACACTTGAGCCGGAATAAATACACCATTATGAATGGATAATATCAATCTCACGCATTCTTACGCCATATATGGCCATTTGTGCCATGGTGAAAACTTGGGTGAATTGCAGGTTTGAGGATGATCATGAATCCAGAAAAAAAAAAAACACTATGGCCAATTGAAAATAACTTTGTTTTTGGGCTGGATGATAAATGACCCCTATAGCTGCCCTGGCCCATTATGATCCCAGCGACGTTCCAGCAGCCACTTCAAGGCGCCAAACTCCAACAGCACTGGCGTCACCAAGGCAGCACCGAAAGCTGCAAGGCGGCTGTTTATGAAGCCGCCATCCACGCGACCAATGTCCTCAACAAACGGCTCCAAAAACGGCTCCAAAAGGCTCCGAACAAAAAACCAACGAAAAGGGTCTTTGAAACATTCTGAAATTAAGTTGGATCTAAGTGAGGTAGTTAAGTTACATCCAGCTTGCGAATTTGCCCAGGAGGAATGAGCATCAACGGCAACAAAAGGTGCAAAGGGAGGAATGGCATCGGATGGTGTGCGGCAAAGGATGAAGCCAGGCAGGCATGGTGGTCTTCTGCAACAAAGAGGGATGACCGGGAGGATCATTGCACAAAAAGAACAGTAAGCATGCTTAAACAGTAAGCGTCCAAATGCAACACCGACAAATAGACTATGATTATCTATGATTCAAATATGTAATGGAGCTAGAAGACATCTGAGACCTTCGCGCAACACAATTCAGGAGCAACTCGCAACAACTCTCCAGTCGGGCAGCTGATCTTGGCTCTGGACCAATGTCTATCCAGTATCTTGTGAATTTGATAAGCACCTGAAGTGTCAACTGTGTGGAAAATCTCAAACTCAAAGCCTGCAGCAACCAGCTTACAACAGGATCTGACCTAAAGTTGCTTCGTCCCCTTGACAGCTGAGCGTGTTCTCGCGAGCAGAATGATTCCTCACATCATGGCTGACACTAGATCCTCATCAGGTTCCTCTTGGTTTCTTCCTGTGTTTCTTGTTGCTAGATCACAGCCCCAACGTTCAACCGCAGAGCCGACAGTCATGCCTGGCTTCCCCCAGAGGTTTCCACATCAAGCAAATCTCCAGCACACGAGGTCCACAAGTAAGCACCAAACAATACCAGGGGCAACCCACCTCAACTGTCCAAAGGGCAACATCGGCACCAGCCAGCACGTTTGCGGGCTAACCGTGGATTCGCAAATACCCAACAGTGGTGACTTGCCTGTAAATTTTGTCGACAATCTTGCCAATCAACACGAAGGGATGAACTGATCAAATCAAATCCCGTCTACAAGGTCTTTACTGTCCAATGTCTGCATGAGTTCTACATCTGTCTATCAACCAATGTGGCTCCTTGGATTCTGACTGTGTGCTGTTGCCACAGGAGGCTCCCCATCTTTTCCAGCGGTCACCTAGAACATGGACACCCTGGCCCAGCACTGAAATGTACATTTATGTAGAATACATCTATGCACATCCAAACTGATACAAAATGATACAATGAATAAAATGTTCATCCTGACCATTCACTGAAGGCCTTCCACAAACCCTCGCCTCAACCCACAGTGATTGTCTTGGCACCCCCAAACGATTGAGCGGGGTGAAAGCGCCACTCCAAACCTCAAGCTGCCAAAGCAGGGATCCGCACACTCCTGAAGAGAGTCTGATTTATGATTGGATTTTATATTTCTCCAAGTCTATCCAACAGAATCTCCTGTTCCGTCTGAACCTTTCCATGGTGCTGCATCCAACTCCAATTCCGGCACCAAGGTGCAGCTTCCCAGCGGCCACAAAGGTCATCAATCACCTGATTGGGCAAGACTCAGCATCAACAAACATCCCATTATCCAAGAGTTGGATATACTGGAGATAAGAGATTAGCATCTCAAAACAATCAATCTATCAATCTAGTTCAGTGTTTATGAGTGTTCTGTTATGTTTCACCAGAAGAATCAGAGCCCAATGAACACACATGTCTTCGGCGGTAGTTTCTCAAAATGGCGGGCCAAAATCATCCAAAATGCTCAGCAAAACAACTGGTGTTTGCCTAATGCATCTCAGACTATTCACATCGTTATAATAACGATAAGTTGTTGGCATATGCTGCGCATGCTGGTTCTGATCACAAGAAGTTCATGTCTGCCTTGGTTGGCTCCGACTTGGTCTTCTTAGCTTCTGCATATTGCAGGACAGCCTCTACTACCTGACAGAGGCTGTCTGATGGATTTCTGGATTTCAGCCCAAAACATCCAGGAAAAGGACGCGATGTTACGATGTCGTGCTACGATGTGGCAAAAGCTGTTGCTTCATCACCTCTCAGCAATCATTCCACAGGTGCAACATAGAATCAGCATTCAAGAACTCCCATCAACAGCAGGATGCTCCTCGGCATCTCTGCAAGTGAACATCCATTGAATTCTATCATGTTCATGTCGATGATCAGCAGAGATCTCAAGTCAAGTCTTGATCAATTATCAAGTTTTCCCGAATTTGGACTTCAGTTTTCATCAGTTTTCCGTATGTTCGACTTCAGTTTCTCCTTTTTTTCTTCGGCACCTCTGGCATTTCTTCCGGATTCTTCTCATAGGCATGCCGCAAGGCGTCGCAGAGCTGCTGTCGCTCAGCCGTTCGGAGCTTCTCCGGAAGAATTGGAGCTGCATCCTGGGGCGACCAATGAGTTGTTGGGAAGCGGACATAAAACGAGTAGACCATTTCATGGTTTTTTGCTTGAGTCGCTTGGATACTTGTGGCAGGTGACAGAAACAACACAAACTCACAAGCACTAGCCAAATATCACATGTCCCGCCAGCCCTAGGATTCTCCGAAGCACGACTGCCTTCACTGAGGTGTTGATGTTTACCGACTTCATCGGAAAACGCCTCGATGTTACTATGGGGTTTCGGGTGGGGGGTGGGGGGGTGGGGGGGGGTTGTGATAACGTCCCTGCTTCTCCGTTCCTTCACTTGCTGGGCGCTCGTGATGCTACGGTTCTGAAGTTCCTTCTTCCATGTNGGGTGGGGGGGGGTTGTGATAACGTCCCTGCTTCTCCGTTCCTTCACTTGCTGGGCGCTCGTGATGCTACGGTTCTGAAGTTCCTTCTTCCATGTTACGTCAGGGCATGGGAAGTTCTTGTACCGCAGATGATGCTACGGTGTAGCACGCTCACCTCCTTCTTTCATGTTACGTCAGGGCATGGGAAGTTCTTGTACCGCAGATGATGCTACGGTGTAGCACGCTCACGTCCTTCTTCTTTCATGCTACGTCAGGGCATGGGAAGTTCCGAGTCGGATGGGCCTCTTGAGCACCAGTGCTCGCGATAAGATTGAACATCGCAATGTATTATGTGCACACTACCTGAACAAGGAGCCTGGGTTGGAGCGAATTCTTCGTGCTCTGGCCTTGCATAGAACTAAGGCTTCTAATGGTTCGGCACCTCCATCACAGTGTTTCGACAAACCACTGTGGGACATGTAGCACCTCGAAGACGAAAAAAGGCTGACTATCAGCTCTTCCGTGGGTTTGCCTAAGACTATTTTTAATGGTATTTGCAAGGGATTCCACATGTGTGTCGATTTGGACTGTCGTTTCCCAGTATTCTTGAACACGTTTGAACTGATCGCAACTGCACACAATGATAAAATCGTTAACCTTTCCAGCATTTTCTGCGTTTGCACACATTTCAAAACCAAGATTTTGTAACATGTTGTGATTTACAAAACGGACATTTTTGAAAAATGTCCGCGCAACAGGATTGTACGCAAAGACATATATGATTCAATTCAAGGGTGACACAAAAACATTGGAAAAACCCATACAAAACACATATTTTGATATTCACCTTTGCAGAGAGAGATTTGATGCCCGGAGGACCGCAGGGCTGGAGCGTCACATGTTATGCAGAAGTCAATGATGAAGTTGGTTGTCATTGAGTCTTGGGGCTTCACATCTGCAAAATTCGAGGCACCTGACAGCAACCATAGAATTTGCATCTAAAACATGGCTGATCCCGCAGATCTATCATCTTCCCAGGTGCACCAGCCACGATGCAAAAGACTTTTACACGAATAAGCCTCTGTGCATCTTGACATGAAGAAGCGCTGCTCAGTTCTTGTCCTGGAAGTAAATACATGTAAGTAATTGTAAGTATATAACACAATGGAAATACCCAAATGTCGCAGAGGTCACGCCCTGTGCTATTCCTATTAGGATCTGCAAGGGGCTTCATGTTCTCCATCTTAGCCTGCTTTCTAACGATCGGTGCCTAATCTCCACACTCTTCGTCACTTTTGTGTACAATAAGGCGAATGATGATCCATGATCCAATATGACAATGACCTATTGTTATGGATATTAGGCCAAGTATGATCCAATAACAATGAGCGGCCACTGCAATTGCCCCACCTTTGCTGCTGCTCGCCGCTCGGCATGCAGCTGCTGAATGTCAGCCGCAAAGCCAAACCTGCTGTCAACATGAGGTGCCATCATGGCGCACTCTTGACAGTAAATTCCTGGTGAATCCCAGCCAGAATCAATGTCATATTGAATCAATTTGAATCAATTTGAATCATATGCTGCATATGCTTGGCATGTTGTGGGGTATGCAGCCATGAACGAAATGACCTAAAGAGATGCCATTCAGCGGAAGCAATTCTTGACCATGCTGAGAGCTGAGGCACCATGGAAGCACTGTTGTGAAGTCAGTGAACTTTTCTTCAATGGACTTTTCTTTCTCCTTTTTCTCCTTTCCCTGCCAGGTGATCGCAACATATCGCAACTCAACATCAAACCTAAGGTCACTGACCTCCCGTCTCTCCACCTGTTGGTGTTGGGTTCATGTTGGGTGATCTCAAGTCATTCAACTGGAAAACTCAAAAGAAAAACCAGTGCGGCCTCAATCTTCTCAAATCATGTTTGATAGATGTACTATAGTTCTTAATGTATATATACCTGTTCAAATCTGTTCAACCTTTTCTACATCTATTGGCAGTTTCCTATTGGAAGAGCATGATAGTTCCACATCAGAATCCTCAGGGGCCCGCTGATCACGTGCAATTTGGTCCGTCCTCAGAGGGCTGAGCGGCCCTTTGGCACCGCTGATAGCGCTTCCGCTGGCGACGCTGTGCACAGCACCTGATCTGTGGCAGCTGGCAGGCTGAGATTCCTCCGTTGATGTCGACACAGGTCGACACATTCACAGTTTCAACGTGTTTCAACCCTTACCTAACTCACTTTAATACTTTAATATAGTTTACGCATAAATTTAGGGATTTGGGCTCGCCTTCTTGACCCATAGCAATCTGACGGCAACATCTTGGGAACGCATCTCAAATAATTTCAAGCCTTTGAACACCGCATGACTATATTTGTATCATGTTTCTTTCTTTCTCTGGGTCATTTTCCTGGTATTTTGGTGAACAATCCGTTACAGTGATAAACAAATACATACACATGTTGGAACTGTGGCCAATACCTTGAGGTTCTGAAGGTGCTGCACCGGCTGCACCTACCATTTTCTGGGGACGATGTATCTCATTTCACCTGGTTTTTGCCGACATAGATTCGGTTTTCCTGCAACCTTCCCATGACTTTTCCTTCAACCAATTCTGGGATAGTGGGGAGATCCGGGGTCTATCGTGAGAATATGAGAATCATTGAGAATCTATATACATAGCCAACAAACCAACCAAATATTCATTTTAGTGTTCTTGAGAAGTTTTACAGTATTGTATATAAACTGCAAGGCTGATTCAAGGCCACCAAAATGACGGGCTTCCGATATTAAGCATCAGATTGAATCCATGTGAGATCCTTTGAGGTTGCTTTAGGTTGTACCTTACGAATTTGATGAGGGTCGAATGGCTACTGCTACCGCTCAAGTGGATCTAGTGGAATCTCTCTCTCTCTCTCTCGCTCCTGGTCGCTTGCTTTCGCGCTCAGTCTTGGATTGTTCGAGGGTGAGATTGTGCGCAGTTTGTGAGACTCGAAAAAGGCAAATGTAGCCTGTAGCAACATAGTTTTAAAATGAATTTCAAATTACAAAAAAAAATGGAGCAGCAAATTGAAGTCCAAATAGATCTGTAAAACGTGGAAATTTGTAGAGGAATTGGATCTCATACCTCAGAAGTTTTAGAACAAACTGTTCGACTTGCGTCCAAATCAAGATCCGGAGTTCCTCTCTTCATGTTTCGATCTACACAAATGCTTTGCACAGCAAAATCCAGCACAGCGCGAAGGCTTTACTTGTTGCTTGAGTTGTCCTCTTCAAGAGTTTGATTCACCATGCAGGCCGCTTCAATAGGGCCTTCAAGATAGCTGCCAACAAGCAATTACAGACTGAAAGGATCAGTATACCGGCTACAAAAGCCGCATTCCTGATGCGCATTTTCCCGAAATATCCTGAATGGGCAAGCCCAAACAGTGCAAGCATCATGAAGAGAGGGCACACTACGAGCAGTAATGTCAATGTATTCTTGAGAGCCTCAAGCCAAAAGTTTCTGGGCTTTCTCCGAAGGAGCCTGCAAAAACATATTAGGAGATCTTTGACAGCTGGCAGGGCAAAAAGCCAAAGCACCAGGCCTTGAATGATCAATACACTAGCAGGGTTTTGCAAGAATGCACGATTTTGCTTTCGGACTGGAACGGGCACGAGGCTGGCAGTAAGGTCCATGAAAAGCAACCTGGGTGGTCAAACTTAGCACCAAAGGGCGTCCCCAAAAAATGCGAAAGTCAACTTGGATGGCTCTGAAAGTTGGAGATTGCTTAGAGTCAGTAGTTGGTTCATATGCCCCCCCCCCCGCCTTTGTATTATACAAGCTAGTATATACCATTTTTACATATCTTACTAGCCACTCTCTTCTCTCGACATTTATATAAACATATCCAGGATCATCCCAGAAGGGGGGCTGCTGTTCAGTTGGAAAATTACATGACAGTTGTGTAAAATGTAAAACATTGTAAAGATTTGTAAACCAACATAAACATACATAAACCAACAGCAAGCAGCATGATTGGAGATGTGACTCCAAGAACCCATGCCGTACTGAAAACTTTTTCGGTAAGTTCACGGTCCAAAATGCTCAGGACCTCTGAGCGCACAGTGTCCTCAAAAGCTTGCTGGCTACCAAACCAAATGTCCACACATTCTTTCACGATTCTCCGGTCGCAAAGCATGGTTTGACCCTTGGGGTCCACATGGTCTTGGTCACAGCAGGAACTCTTCGTTGTGTCAAAAGAGATCGACAACAACTGCTGCTTCATCACGTCCAAGTCTCTGAAATAGTTTCTCAAGGTGCTCACAGCAGGGTAGGCAGCTATCATGCCCAGCAATAAAACAGCACCCGCCGGAATGAAGACTCGTTTTTGAATCGGTACCAGAGTGCCAGGCATGGCAAGAATGGACATTGTCAAGAAGATGCCGATGGAAATTGGCCCAAGAAAGACTGGCCTATGTTCATGTGGTCCAGTCAAGCCCGAAAGCAGAAATGGCATATTTGGGATGAATCACCAAAAAAACAGGATGGATATATGCAACATTTGAATACAATTAAAACACCTATCTTTTGGCAATCTAATCTGGCAATGGAAACTTCGCATTCTCGATAAGTCTTTGCCGGGGGGTAAGAGACTTCAAACTCCCAGCATCAAACACTATGGGCCTGACAATCAAGGCTTGTTTCCGTGTCTTCCGGCTTTGCAAAAAGGCAGCCAGTTCGAACAAACACCACAATCCTTGGATTTGCTGAAGGTGCTTCCCATGCACAAGAAATCTCTGACCTCACCCGATACAAACAATCCAAAACTGCAATATTCCATGTTTCTGGAATACAATGAATGAGATCGACACTCGCAAGTCAAACTGTAAAGAATGGATTATCTTACCTCAACTTTGGTATTTCGCCTCCTTTTTGCGTCTCATGTGAGGATACAGATTCCCCAAATGGTGAATTTCTGCAGGTGGAAATCCAACCAAATCACCTCAAGCACCTCAAAGAGTCGCTGCGTCCATGTTGGGTCCCAAAGGATCAGCATTTGGTCGGAANGTGAATTTCTGCAGGTGGAAATCCAACCAAATCACCTCAAGCACCTCAAAGAGTCGCTGCGTCCATGTTGGGTCCCAAAGGATCAGCATTTGGTCGGAACTTTTCAGCAGCCCTGCCAAGCTAAAAATGGCCTGCAAATTCATGGTTCAGGCAGCCGTCTCCAAAAACCAAGCCAATTGGGAGCATCTTCCCAGATGATTNTTTCAGCAGCCCTGCCAAGCTAAAAATGGCCTGCAAATTCATGGTTCAGGCAGCCGTCTCCAAAAACCAAGCCAATTGGGAGCATCTTCCCAGATGATTGGGGGATGACCCAGAAACAAACCTACATACAACATTGATCCTTCCTCCCATTACTGAACGTACCCCAAATAATAAAAACTAGGGTCCATTCCCAACTTGTGTGTTCTTGTTAGATCTTGTTACTTTGTTTAATTGTTTGTTTCAATTGTAAAGCAATGAGGCCATAGGGTCTGCCTTTTGAAATCGAAAAAGCTAGTTTTTTCTAATTAAGGTGTTGGTTTTACTAGTAGGGGGAAAGCTTCGAAATCCAATTTTTTCAATATTCTGTATTAAATATGATTAAATATGTATATATATATATACAGATTTTAGTCAGGAATTCTATGGATTGTCAAATCAAACAGCTTAGTTTAACTCAGGTTTTGAATTCATTATTAGGGGAAAGTTTCGAAATCCGATTTTGGCAATACCTTATAACTATATGGATTTTAATTGGGAATGTGATCGATGTTGAAATCACAATTTTAGATGTGTAATGATTTGCAAACTAAGGTTTTGATTCTACAATTTGTGAATTTCTTGGGTCAGAACAGTCATCACCCCAAATGATAATTACTTACCCCCTAATAATAAAGACTACATCGGGTGTTAATATAAATTATGGCGGTGGCCCTTAGTATTGTAGAGGGAGAGGATCACACAACATCATGTCATGAAATGGCAATCAAAAAAACTAAGATATACACAAAAATATCAAAAACATCTTGAAACCACCAGGCCTGAGCTTTCAATTCATTGTCTGCCTGGCTGATGCAAATTCGGTCGAAGAAAACTTGTGTCTGCGGTCGCCAAAATATGGCCACCAAACAGGTGACCAGAACCCCTGAACAAAGTGACCAGGTCGACCATATGACTTCAGACTCGCCACGGGAAAAGCCAGGAAGCTGTCCGAAACAGAACAGCAGCATCATGAGGACACCTGGCTGTGTAAAATGATTCACCCAAGTAGGACAAATGGTTTTACGAGTATACATGATATATAATATAAATATATCATGTGTATATATATATATATATATGTATATATATATATATGTGTGTGTGTGTTTTCTTGAAAACACAGATACATGTAAAAAAAATGGCCTGATTATGGGTGCATGGGTATCTGTACACCAATTTTGAGCCATGTCCACCTGTGAGCAAGCCGAACGACGAAGCAGCAGTGCCGTTGTAGAAGGAGATCCTTTGATGTGCTTGATGCTCCCCCAAAGTCAATATGTCCCCTCTGCATTCCCAAGTAGTGGATGCCCCATTAGACCAATTAAGAAAATTACAGAATCACCTTTATGGCAAACCCAAGGATCAGTGTGAGGATTTTTTTCCAATGTCCTCCATGCCAAGAGTGGCTCCAAAAGGTCGAGATCTTATGACTCTTGCGACTCTTGTAGTAAAAGTCTCCATCAGATCCAATACGCAGTGCTGCTGCAAAATTCTGGAAAGCCTGATGTGCCCGTGCGGTTCTCAAGACTTCAGGGTGAGTCACATCCATCTGCGCAATGCTCTTGGCCACCTTGGGCATCAACTGGTGGATTTGCCGATCGGTTTCTGTCTGAACGACGGCATCTTCTGCACTCTCTTGGCTTTGGTCGCAGTCGGAAGATTCCCAAGGCTGCTTGTCAATTTGCACCTCCCAGTCATCGATATCACTCAGTTGGCCAGTCATTTCCTGGCTATCTTTGCAGCTCCGAAAATGCGACGTGCGCTACACAACGGTCTAACATTGGAATCCGCAAATTCTGTCAAAATCCTGTTGATGGGCGGGTTGAATGAGGGAACCGTTCTGGTTGGGGCCAAGGGCTGGGGTATCCCGGTATCCCTCAGCTTTGGAAAATGTGTGGAGTAGGTGAATAGGCGCCAAAACCAACAGAAGGAAAACATCGATTTCCACAATGCAAACGGTAGTCGAAAAAGTTGCATTGAAAGTCAAAATAATTTGAGGGGATGCAGCTTTGGGGCACAGCTGGTACTGTATGAGCCATGATCCTGTGGACATACGGCTCCCATGGTTGCCATGTCACAAAGCCAAGAAGCCTGGCAATTCCATCCCAAAAAAAGTCCTCGAAAGGTAAAAACATGGCCGATCATCCCCTGCCAAAAGCTTCGTTTTATGCTGGGATTATATTCCACTATTCCTCCAGTTCATGGCACCAATTTACCATAATTTACCCAGTATTCCTTCCCAACCAGGTCGCCTTCTTGACCTACACCAGTGTGACCACAACATCTTTTCATGGGCCAACCTGGAAAAGTGGTTCCCTGAAGAATGATCATTTGGGGCGACCTCTTGTGAAATTGCTATGATTTGCCCGCCAAGATAGCGATGCATTTAATCAGTTTGAAATTCCACTGCATGACTATGCTCTAAAGTAATATTCGAATCATTTCGAATCATGTGTCTTTCTTTTTATATGGGTGAAACCCTGATTCATCCTGATTTCCTGCTCTCTGCTTTTGATCTCAGGATTCGTTCCACACCCAGATCTGATGTTCCCATTTTGTACAATGACATCTAGTGACAGTGGATTCTGTCAAACTGTACGACCAACGTAAACTATACTATACTGATAAGCTGATTGAATCTTATACTCTGCACTTGGACACATCATCTTATCATGTTTTATCATATTTTATTCACATAGGGTCTTGAAAGGACTCTGCGGTCAACATCAGGAATTGAAGTTGGACAAGTTAGCAATAGGGGTTTGTTTTGAAACGCAAATTCTATCATGATGGAGGATCCTCACTATCGCACTTTTTTGTTCTATATATCTTTCTTCAGGGTGGGCCAGCCCGTCGAGTGGTACAACTACTCTGCGATTTCAGCCTCACCTGTGCATTCAGTCTGACAATTCCCTACTCTATCACGACGTGATAACTTAAGTCTGCAATGCGATATAATACCCTGGCTCAGAATGGTATCCATGGACGTCTGGCACTTGTGGGTTGTGATTTCTATCAGTGCCAAGTGTTCAATCCACAAGTATATTCATTTCTCTGCACGCAAAAGTCTGTTCCGATTAGCGGATCCGGTCCACCGTTTTTCCACGCTATTGTCAGACTCCATCACTCCGAATTGAAAGGATCTCTGATTCGCGCCCAGCACTTCTCAAATTCTGTATGCAAATTGCAGGTGTTACAGTGGCTGGACTGACTACATACATCACCATTCGCTTGAAGCAAGGCTGCAGGTGGAAAGAGCGTGTTTCCCCATTGGCAAGTTGCAGAGTTGCCCTGGCCCACCACAAATTTCCAGTGTGGGACGCCTCAGGCCAAAGCTGTTGCGGATGGATCTGCGGAGATGGCAGAAAACAGCCAGAGTCTACATGCATTGCGAAGACAAGGAAACAAAACATTACAAAGTAATACAAACTATACCAAATTCTCTAAATTTGTTTTCCACTCCATTTCTCATCATGGGGTAATCACCAGAGTCAAGCAACAAAGATGTGGCACGGCCACATTGAGAACCCTTTGGGGGCAGGGATGGAAGGACTTTGTCAAAAAGATCTGGGCACGTCCAAGACTTTATCAAATTCATGCCATTAAAATGACGCTAGGGTCATAAGACATAATAATCAAAATAGGTCCATTTCAATGGATAAGGTGGATCCCCCATTTTTTGGACACACCTTCTGAACTTTACATCAGGTTGCTGCAAATCTCCAGAAATGTGCCATTGTTCCACTCAGGGCATACGCCCATTGCCTCCATGAAGCCAGCTAGTGTTAAATGGTTGTCGGGTGCTATTGCCAAGGGATGCGGTAAAGTCCACCAATATCCGCAGCGTTTCGCTGGACCGCCCCAAACCCGCTGAAGTAGCACTGGCTGTGTGCTTTCCACGATCTGGTAGTCCAAAATGCCACCCTGTCCAGGCGTCAAATTCAATGCATACTTCTCAGCAGATTCCTGCAATTCTGCGAAAGAGGGATCGTTCTTGTCCAAGACCTCCAAATACTTCGGCAATGGGTAGGAGAAGACCTTGGACTGGCGATGAAGCGGCGGCTCCGTGCCTGTGACGGCAAGCTGAAGTGCAGCCGTTCCATCCCAATCAAGTGCAGTTGTCGCATCTGTTCTGCCACTTATGGCACTTAGAAGTAGGTACAGTATCGGTTTGAAAGGAGTCATTTTCAAAGTCTCCGTTGAGCCAAAAATCCTGAGCATCACCACCTTTCAGTCGTCAAGATTCTTCGGAGCAGCGTGATCATGCTTTTTGACCATCAGGAAAAAATGTTTTATTTATAACTTGTGCAGAATGGCTAAGCAAAATATTATGAGTTTGTCAAGTGATGTCAAGAGGTCTTTCTCGAGGCCAAATTGACCCCGTGTCAGGTTTGGAGGAATGTCTCATCATGCCCTTGGGAACTATCGGAAACTTGATTAGATGTTGGAGGTCTTTTTTCGAGCAACTTCCTGCATCTGTCATTTAGCAATACTTCGAAGACCAAACATGTTTCATTTCTACCCACAGTGTTTTGATCCCGATCAAAGGTGAGTGATGAGTGTGTATCCTGGTCTTGCTGCAACTGCAAAGCAAAACAAAATCCACACAGCCAAAGGCACCCCAACGGCAAGGCTATCATGGCCATAGATCTGCCAGTGCCAGATTCGGAGTGGCTGCAGCCACTGCGACCAGTACAGCGCATGACCTGACATTGACTTTTCTGGTTCAAAATTTTAAGCAGGGATGGAGCAGGGACCAAAGATCATGGATGACCAATGACTGAAATTCAGTGGTTTCAATATGTTTCCAGGACTGCAGCGGGGTTACTGCGACTACACAATCCTCGGGGGGTGAGGTTCAATTTGCGTGGCTGCACTTCAAGACAATGCGCAGGACGTAAAATGGACACAACAAAAATAAACTTACATATTTAATTATGGCTTCGTGATTGGTTGTCTGATTTGTTTCCAATGTTGTGACCAACACTTGCAGGCGCCCCTTTTTCCAGTGGTGCGGACCGTCGATCCAAAG
>BGPT01000541.1:223545-290571 GCA_003297045.1 Symbiodinium sp. clade C Y103 | reverse complement strand
TGATCCATGATGTTGCCAGGAACATACAGTAGCTGTTGAACTGTACACGCTGTGGGTGTTGGACAGTGTTGTCATTTAACAATATATATATATATATGTATATTTATTTTGTATATTTAATATGATTATTGATAATTCCGCCATCTGTATTATGATATATTGTACTATGTTCATAATAATCAACCATAGATTTGTAATATTAATGGTATTCATGATTTATGATACTAAACCTTCTTATAATATAAACGTTCTGGGGAGTTTAATGTTTATGGTCATTTGTCGTCATTTATGGTCATGGATATTCATAGTCATGTTAAACGGGAAAATCACGGGAATGTATTTAATATATAATGGGAACATAATCCCTTCCTAATTTTAAAGACCACCAAGAAAACATGGAATTTGCTGGATTTTGCTTATCTTTGGGACCAGAAGTCGGATCTCCGACTGGTTGCAGTCAATGCACAAAATGCTTCGCGGGAGGATGCTTCACAGATCCCGTAGTGCATGGGTGAGCTTTCGTCGCTCTGCAGGCCATTCAGAATACTGAGTCGTTTCCCATTCCTGGTCTGGTTGAGCGGTGTGAGGAACACCCTTCAATCGGAGCGGATGATCATCACATCACAGCTTTGACTGTGTCTGTTCGCCCGTGGCGGAGACAGGACAACGCGGTTACCACGCGAACCAGTCGAAGCAGTCTCGCGTGCGAGGTATGGCGCCTGAGGATACCATCATTTTCTTGGTGATACTGGTTTTGCCCTCAAAAAATTGAATATCATCCAGAATCTAGAATTTACGGCAATATGGTGGATTGATTTGTGTGTTTTTTGTTCCACTCCTCCTCCGTTAAGGAATTTGTCCGGCCTCAGGGGTTCTGTGATTTAGCTACAGTTTGAAGTCTCAAAGCCTAACGATCTGCATGATCTAGGAGCGAGTATTATATCTTTCCAATTCCTTTCAAACCCAAGCAACCTCACAAAATATGATTCCTCCATCATCAAGCATAGCTTAGAAAGGAAACGCTGCCATTGACTTTGGCTGGCAAAGGGTTCTGACATGGATCCTCTAGACCCAAGCAACAGCAGATTAAAAACATTCAAAAACATATTTCATATTTCCGTTTGCGCAGTGGCCAAAATCTGTGCAGTTTGATGCAGTTTGTCTACTTTGGGGTGAGAGAATTCTACCGGTTTTCCTAGATTCGGTTGTGATCCATGACGAATCAGAAGAAACTTCTAGCGGATTGATTGGCCAACCATTGAAAGTTTAAGGGAATGCACAAGTGGGTTCACCACTGTCCCGAGTGGTATCATTTCATCCATTTCTGAACTGCTCACAGCAAAAGTTAGCTGCTGATTGTTATGTTTATCCCCATTCCGATGGTCCCATTGTTAGTGAAACTGATGACCAACGCAAAACTCCCTCTGAGATGGATGAAAAAAGGAGGATCTTCCGTATAACATATAGCTACAGATGATACAAACGGAGAGTCTTCCTTGGCAATCTAGACTGGGCCTTAGATATCTTTAGATTTTTCAACACATCCATGGATGATCTTTCCATTAGAAAAGAGGAAATTCTTAGCTAGTCATGGTGAATAATGAAGGGTACCTCCCTAGTCACCCCAGTTTCTTGTTGGTTCAATCATGTTTTGGTGTTCCTAAGCCTACAGTATTCGCTTTGGGTGCGCAATGACTTTCACCAACAGTCGTTCTATTTTTCCGGAAACAGTCAAACTCTCATTTGATCTATTTTGATCTCATTTGGTTTTCTTCAGAACAGTAAGGCATATTTGGCAGACCCTGGTGGCTGAACCACCAAGCAGTCATTTTGGATGCTCAGATTCGCCTACATTCGCCTGCACACCCGGACGATTCTCTGTCTGGTAGCATGAGCTGAGTGGATCAAGAAACGACAAGAGCCAATGAGCATTGCTCGAAGTCCGAAAAAAATTGATGACCACTTGGTAAAACTTGGTTGGGAGTTGTAATATCATGCAATATCTCAGTCTCTTGAAATAATAAAGGTCTATTATTGTTTGCGTGGCATCTAAGATTGTCCGTGAATTTGCAGTACACCTAGCTGCACGATCATTATATAAGTGTGGATAAATGATGGAGAAATCAAGAGTCGTCTGGTTGAAGATGGAACCGCATGGAACCACTGAAATTCCAAGTGACCTTATTAATTCAGGTCACTTACTTGGGAGTGCCTTTGGGGTTATGCCAATTGTTGTACCCATGGTAAACTCCCATGGTATATACGCCGCACGATCATCGCTATATACATGGTGATTACGTGGAAACGCACCCCCGGGTAAACTCGAAGCTGTGATCATGGTCACTTCAGAATAGCCAAGTGCACTTCCAAGAAAAATCCCCGAATGGATTTCCACAATCAATGGACTCTGAGAATCCTAGTTCTCCCCAATGATCAAAAGGTCAGGTGAATTGGGGTCAATAATCCCGAGCCATCAACTGAGGGTTGACAGTTCTAGCTATGTGTTTGCAAGGCCGCATCAGGATTATATGATACTGTATGGATATGATTATATGATATAATTTATATAATTTGATATAATTTGATATCATATCATATCATATCATATCATATAATACCAGGTAGTGACCGGCCCATGCGGGGCGGAAGTTTCGAAAGAAGCAAAACAACTATAGGAAGAAGATGGCCTATAGGATTTTGTTGGAGATGCCGAAGCAACCGAGTGTTGAAGTTGTGAGGTGCATCAACGAATTAGCAAATGGTTGTTGAGCTGCCAATGACATGACATGAAAGAATCCATGCACAACTCACTGAATGAATCAATGAAGCAACGAATCAATGACTCAGTGAATCAGCCAATCAATGAATCAAATGAATCAGTGAATCAACCAATCAATGAATCAAACGAGTCAATGAATCAATGAATCAGTGAATCAGCCAGCCAATGAATCAGTGAATCAACCAATCAATGAATCAATGAATCAATCCATCAATGCAATGAATCAATGAGTCAATGATTCAAAGAACCAATGAACCAATGAACCAATGAATCAGTGAATCACAGTGAATCGAACAATCAATGAATCCATGAATCAATGAATCCATGACTCAATGAATCAGTGAGTCAATGAGTCAACAAATCAATGAACCAATAAATCAGTGAGTCAATGAGCCAATGAATCATTGAATCAATGAACCACTGAAGTCATGATTCAACGAATCAATGAATGAGCGAATGAACGAATGAATGAGTTGATGGATTGGATGGATGGATGAGTGAGCTACTTTGCTGAGCTACTTCTTCACTGAGCGACCTCTTCGCTGAGGCACCTCTTCGCTCAGCTACTTCCTCTCTGAGCAGCTATTTCTCTAGGCTACTTATGCTCTGGGCTGCCTCCCAGCTGCCTCCCCTGTAGCTTCTGCACCCCATTTCTTCTCTTCCCGCAGGCAGCACAATGCGTTTTGCAACGTCCAGCTGCAATCCCGCATAGCACAAGAGCAGCACTATTGTGAAGAACTACCTTTCGTGCAGCTGTTACATTGCGTTTAGCAACCTCCAGCTGAAATCCCGCTTGCCAGGAGCGTCGCAGCATCACTCATGCTTGCTGCGCCTTGCCAATGCGTTTTGTCACAGCCAGTTGCAAACCCGCATAGCAGGAGCGTCGAACTAAGTCGCTGAGCGTTCGCGCAGCGCTGACGACGCAAACTTGGCCACACAAATCCGCGCGCTGCTCCGAGCATTGTTTTTTAAAACAATTTTTATGTGAACTCGAGCTGTCGCTACAGTCCTGTGCACATTTTGCCGACCTCATCTTCCAAAAGCGTTCCAATCCCCACAGGTTTTTGTGATTTTTCTGTGAAATCGAGCTCTCGCTGCAGTGTCTGTGCACTTTTTGTCGACGGCTTTCCCAGATCGAGGCCTGCACCTTCGGCGCCCACGGAAGCCATTTTACCCGAAAAAACGCAGGGTTTCGCCCGAGAGTGCTGTCCATCCGTGAATTCACCGGCGCGCGATTCTATAACACACGTGTGATGTTGACATGAGGACATGATGATGTTGATGATGATGGTCATGGTGGTGATGATGATGATGATGATGATGATGACAACACTACCCCTTGACATTCGTCCGAAACTCGGACGTTTGTGTAGTAAATTTCCTTTGGTAACATAAGATGATTCAAAAATAGCATCAAAATACAACAGTATAGTAACATAAAAATGTGATATAACAAAGTGTATTACATTGAAATATAGCATGTTAAATAAATCAATTTTGAAAATAGTATAATATTACTACAATTAATAAAATAACACATCATACATTTTATAACCTTATATTTAACTTTATTTTGTATAATGTATAATTTTTGAAAAACATTAAGTTAAATCATAAATAGCAAAATTTTATACAACATATATCTATCTACTATTAATATACGACTAGCCTAAAACCCTCGCATCATTGGCAAATCAGAATTTGTTTCGGTGGAATCTCCATACATTGCTGCCTCAATCCACACTTTCACTAGGCAACGCCCTCCAGTGCTTTCGGAAAGTGCTTTCCCCACGGTTCATGGGTTATTGTGATTCATCTTGAACTGAACCCCTTAGCTTCACCAAGTTGATCGGGGCCACCTCGTTTTTTACAAAACATCCACTCGGCCAATAAATCCAGCAGGCCTAAAGGTTCACAGTTTAGTTTCATCCACGGCCGCGAATGGTGCGAAGACATTTCTTGGCCTGCAGATCAAGACTGGCGTGGAGGATTTTTTGCTGTGAAACAGATTCAGCGAAATGACCATGCCAAGACTTTGGGCTCAGAAAGTGGATGATATACGGTACCTTAGAATCCTTTTCAAAACTGAGGTATTCAGAGTTAGAACATTTAGGTTGGGTTTATAACCCATCTTTACCCACCTAAATGGGTTAAACCAGCAAGTTTACCTGATCGAACATCACAATTTCACCATTTTTAGCCATTTTGCGCCGTTTTCGCAGGGATTCGTTCCCGAACTACCCTCCGCGTCGTGTTTTGCGACTGATCTGCTTGCGGTGCGTCCCGAACGACGTACTGCACGCCGTGTTCGAGAGATTCGTGACGCAGCGCAGCGACGGCTGTTGCTACACCGCTCCCAGCTGCGAGAATTGAAGGTATGGCGAAAGCGGCTACATTTTAATATATTTTAGAGCCCCAAAATAGAACAGTTGGAAATCTGGGAATTATCAATGGACATGTCAACACCCTAAAAAAAATGAAGGTACTCTACCTAGTCTTGGCCAGATGTTTTGTGCATATCCCCTGAAATTTAGCCCTTACATAGGCCTTGTATATGGTAGGTACCTCCAATTTAGGTACCTGAAATGGCCATTGAAATTATGGAGTAAACAATATCATCTATACCATCCGGAAAAATGGGACCCCAATAATTGTGATCATCGTTTGATCTAACGACATATAGCATTCTAGTGGTATACGAAGTTGACATACAATAAATTGGATTTAACCATCTATAAGTATATACCGAAGAATTCATTGGAGCATGATGGGAATGTTATGAGCATAATTCCGGAGACAATGGGATTATGGGGTATATTTCAACCCCGGATGATAGATTCTGTTGATTAATTGGCGGCATTACCCCAAAAATAATTTTAGATGTCTAATGAAATTGAGGTACCTGTTATTTGCAAACTGCGGGGTTATTCATCCTGGGTTAACATTAACTCCATACTAAGCCCATATGGGTAAGGCGTTTAAAGTTTTGCTTTGAAGTAAAACATGACGTTGATGCGGGTTTCAGTTTTAGAAGGTTTCAGCTTTAGTAGGGTTTGGTTCACCACACGATCGAAAAACTGTGTTTTGAGCATCTTTGGTACCATAAGCAAGCATGTATATTGGGTTTGACAAGTGAGAATATCTAGATGAATGCTGAGCCATTTGGACCATTTTTGGACCGAGGAATATGAATATGCACTGAAGACTGAGAATTTGGCAGAGTACCGAAGCTTAGCCATGATATGATCTAAACGAAAAACAATAGCAACCAAGCAGCACAAATTGTGGTTGATAGTCGACTCAAAAATGTGAATTTGAATCAGGTTTAACTTATTCCCAGAATTGGTGGAAAGGGTTGCTTGCGGTTGAAAGCTGAACAATGTTGAGGCCAAAACAATGGTTTCAATCGTAATATTTTGCCATTTTATTGAGATACATGAAACAAATTACAATGAAATACATGGACATCTTTATATGTATGTATACATGTATATCATATTCCACTAGCCCTTGAAATTGTCCCACATTGACTGAAATCAGCCGCAACCCAAGAACAACAGATCTGGCCCGTGAAGGCCCTGGTGCAGGGGGGTGGTGAGTCAATCTTTTTGGATCTTTGGACATGATGTGCGATCGTGAAAATTGCTCAGATGTGATGGGCCCGAAGGATTCCAAAGGATTCCAAAGGTCTCAAAGGTCCAGACATTTGAGGTCGAAATCCACTGGCAATGAATGATGGGAAGAATTTGAGCTATCTCCTTTTTCTGGACCATAGTAATAGGCAAGATGGGAGAAAATTGGGGAATCAAAACTTGGGGACCCATGAAAAAGATGATTTTACTTTAGTAGGGAATTTACAGTGACTTGGGGGTGTGTTCAATTGCAAAAGAACCCATTTGTTTTTTTTGTGATGTGGTTTCTTCCCAAAAAGCTAATAGAACCATAGCCCATTTCTCCACGGACCTACCAGAAATGGCTGCGATTAAGGACCAAACGCACCAAGAAGGGGTTTTGTTCTCCAGTTTACCATACAATCATATATAATCTCTTCCCCCGTTCATATTAAACACCCCCCAGAAACCATGGTTTAGTGGGGGGGGTACCCACATTTGGAACCATTTATGGGAGTGTTTAATGTGAACGGGGGGACGGGATCATCCCAACGGCCCCACCCGTAACTGGGGCATCCACCATGGAAAGGCTGTGGATCTGTGGCAGGTATCTACGATTATCTAAGCATGTCAAATCCCTGGTGACAAAGGATAGTCCAGTCCGTATGATGTATTTCTCTTGGTGGATCCCAAGATGTTTGGTCGACATTTGCAACATGTCTTTTTGTTCATGAACTATGTTGTTGACAAAATATATAATGTAAAACCATGTTCTTCAAGGCAACCCCACTATACTTTGTTGATCTTTGTTGAAGGATTATATGATTCCCATTGGATTCATATGATCGAGATTGGATGAGATTGGTGAATCCCAATATGTTTGGTAAACCATTGCACTAAATAGCCATATGTTTTGTTGACGAACTCCTGACATCTTCCCGGATTACCCCTAGGGTGGAGCCTTTGGATTTGGGAGCCAGCCACAGGTGGGGAAGCGGGTCACTCGCAATGGATGACATGGTTGGCATATGTTGGCATGGTCATTTGGGGCTACCCATCCAGCTACACCAGCATCGCAGTTTGGGGGTCTCACATTGCTAGTGCTACTCATTTCCCCTCCAAAGAATTTGTTTGACTGTAGATATGTGACCCTTCATCTATGTTGATGTTGGGTTTATCTGGAAGGATTGATACTAGTATCTTCATGGAGTTTCAGGGACGCCTCGGGTCCTCACATTCCATAATTTGACTATCGGACCCCAAAAGAGATTCATGATCAGGTAAAATCCACATGATTTTGATGCCAATTTACACACACATGTTGAACCAATTTGTAGTATTCAATGATCCCAAGAACCTGCGGTGGTCAGCCAAGTCTGTAAAATTGCAAAGAAAAGAGATCAACAATTGAAATTAAACCATGAATTGTGTGTTTATTCTCACATTTTTTCAGACAAAACCCCAGCTGTTTGATGGGTACTCCTGATTTCTGATAGTGAAATCACAATTTTGGTTTTGTAAAAAAGAGTCCCCTGTTTCTGAGAATTAGATCCCACTAGTTAAAGACAACCCTATTAGTCAACTCATGGTTAAGTGTTGATCCAGGAAACTTTGATGGTTTTGCAGGGTGTCCAAGACTGGCCATGTAGTGTTGGCCATGGGGGATGTCCTAAATGTAAAACTATATATTATTTTCAGACCTCCAGATGTTCAACCAATGGTGTATTTAAAAGAAAGAGCCAACCAGGCGCTGAGGTCAATCCGTCTGCAGGTCTCGGCTCCTGCAGGGCCCCAGCTATGTCTAGACGAGGCAAGAAGTGGAGATATGGTGGAAAACCAGTTGTGAATGAACAGTTAATATTTGTTAGTGGTTGAAAAACCATGTTACCATCTTACCAAATTTCTGCTGAGCTCTGCTGGTTTCTTTGGTTTCCTCTTTCACCCCTGGTTTTGATAGTCTTGAGGACCCCCGAGGACCGTTCTTTTTTCAGCGTGATGTTCCATGATGTTCCCTTTGAATGACTGTAAGCTGGGGGGTGCAGGCCACATCTTTTGGCCCAAATCGGTGAATAGAAGTTCAGGTTTGGTGCATAGATTGTAATACACCGAAGATGCCTGATTGGTGGTTTCAGATGTTTCTTCACCTTCAACCCATTTCAACCCCATTTGGGGATCCGAATTGGCGAGCAGATTTTCAGGGGGGGTTGCAACCGCCAACCAGATGAGCTTTTTGGAAGATAATATATTTTGACCTCTTTTTGTGTTTGGAGGATGCTTCATTGTCTTCACACCAGTTCATATGGGGGACCAAAACCTTTCGCCTAGGCCCATTCCATTCCGGTCATGCTTCTGTTCACATGTTGCCTACCATATATGCAGTGAATAGTTTACTGCACCTTTCAGATAAGACTGAAATCTGTCTTAGGTAGGATTGAACCAACTGCCCCCAGGACGCTTGTCCACACCACTGGTCTGGACCTATCTGGAACTGCAGGGATGGTTTGTCCCTTTTTGATCCAATTAATCCCTTGCATCATGTGGAAAGCACATTTTCTGGACGAGTCTACGCTTCAGAGGTGGCTTGAAAACGCATCAACTTTCCTTGTCATCTCACAGTTGAGGACTTCCCAGTCCCTGGGTCCCTCAGAATGGTGTGTTTATTTAGCTGTCTGCCATGTCTCTGGCTCAAGATGTTCGACCTTGCAAGGTCTGATACTCGAAATGACATGAAATGAGAGACCTTGAATGTATGGGAACCAGCATAAAACCAATCGGTAATGATCAAACATTTGCATCCGCAACTCGGGACCCGAATCCTTGTTTTGGTTTGTCCGGAGATCCTCAGATCCTCACCTGGGAAAATCCATGGATTTCTGATGTTTTCTGCGAAATGGGACAAAAAATCGTTGAAAATTTCAGAATCCATTGTTTCATTTTGTTTCCTCGAACAATCTTAGTGAGCTTCGGAACCGCATCTGCCATGCCCCCATGGCTGCTGATGGCTATGCGCAGTTGGTTGAAACGCCTCAAGATGTGGACCGTGTCACCTGGATATTGGCCTTGGTACCGGAGAAGAACCCAGGTTCCGGGTCTTGTGTTGTTGGGGTTGGGAGTTTTTTTTCTGGCTGAAGATGGAATTAAAAACATGAACATACTTGTATCATAGAAAACCGTTTCTACCCCGGGGGAACCGACGAGTGTGACCCTCCTCATCTGGGGGTGAGGGCAAGTTTGTCAAATAACTACTCTAAACAGCCCATACAGGCCTCATAATCCTCATAGTGCCTCTAGAACCCCTCGAAATCCTTTTTTGTAACTCTTGCACCCCCCCATAGTGGCTCTTTCTCCCTCTTCAATGCTCTTTATACACGAGAGGCACGGACTCAACTCATAACTTGCTCATATCAGCTCTCAAAGTACTCTCTTGGTGGTGCTCTTGAGGGCTTAGATGGGGGAGGTCACATCAATGATACCTGCTGTTTTACAGGGGGGGCCCTCGCATCAACAACTATAGCTATGGAACACACAGGTGAGGCATTACTCAACTTTTGGGTTCTGTTCGAAGTGGCCCTTCAAGATGAGGGGTGGTCAGATACAGAGGGGAAGGGTTTTAAGATGTTTTAAGCATCAACAATCGGATCATCATCCAGAAATGATGTTGGATTGATGTTGATTGTTTGAGCATTATGATTCTTGATAGATTTGATCACATCGCGACGTCAGTGGAATGATGGTGAGGACAACAGACGTCATACCCCATTGGCCCTGCTTGTCTTCAGGTTGCAAAATCGGTACAACAGATTACAGTTGTTTTGAAGAGATTGTACACTATTGTGGGTAACGATGGATAATGTAATGATGATATATGATGATAATATAACATCTAACATATGTTAGCTATATATATATATATACGCACACATCCGCAAGTGCATGCACGCATTGGACATAGCCTCCACCCACAGTGGACAAGAAAGGTTTGTGGGCAACCCCTACAAAGGAGATTATTTGTCTGGATGCTTGCTAATCCAATGACCACTAACACCTCTTTCGGAGGCCTGGCTTTACCATCCATTTCTGGTAAATGATTGGGTAAATTCGGTCCGGTATGGTTTGTGGTATTGGGCTGTTCACATTGCATTGCTGGGTAAGGTGGATAGTTGTTTTTTTTTTTTTGATAACCTTTCTTTCTTCCAATCACTAGTGAAGTGAAAATCAATTGAATCATGATAATGGTTCGTCGCCACTCGTTATTTGGACAACGGAAAATCCTACGAAAAGCAGATGATTCTCAGAGCAGAACGCGGAAATTTGAACGGCAAATGTTTACTGGAGGGTAACCCCTTCATAACCGACTGATATTACTTGATGATGCTGTTCTATCTTGTTGTTTTTGTTTCATCTTCACCAACCTGTTGGCTCGCTCCATGACCCGTTTCAACTCAACAAGATTCATAAAATGAAGCACTGCTGATTTTGGCACAACTCCCCCGGGCCTCCGCATTGCAGTCCTGCTTTTGCACCCCTTGAAGTACAATTCATGCGAGGAACTCTGATTCCTTGACTCCTCACGATCATTTTTTCTTCACTTCTTGAAGTCAGAAATGTGGTTATTAGTTACTGAATATTAGTCCATATTAATGGATATTAATGGCTTAAGAATGGTTTCCATGGCTAACATGGCCCACTCATAACAGTGGAGGAGATCATACCAGGGATGACGACTTCAAAAAAACATCAACCAGCCATGTGTTTGGAGGTCTCTGGGTGACCATCAACATTGTGATGCTCATATGGTCCAGCTTTATGTTGGTGGCTTGGCTTGTCACTGGAGATAGCCATTTCACAGCAGTCACTGTGTTCGACACCCCTGTGATTATAGAGGGTCATCATACCCTTGAGATATCGGGAGGGCATCATAATCCATGATGAGAAACCCGTTCTTCCCCAGCCATGATTGAGTGGAATGACATTTAAGGTTTCAACACTGCTCATCTATTGCCTTGCAGTAATCAAACGTGGCAATGGAAAATTAACGAGTTATACATGATTTCCCCAGCTATAATTGACCCCAAAAAACAGATAACATATCCATTTAGTTCAGAGTTTTCCCAGCCAGCCACGTTTGACGACACTGGAGGTTAGTTGGAGGATATCCATAATCCCACGCCATAACTTCTGAGGTGACCATTTTTTTGGACGCCAAACGCGACGAGTTTCGAGAACAACTCTACTTATCCTGGAGCTTTGCAACCACCGCCGTGTGGGTGGCGGAAGTGATGTTGGAGGCCACGGCACGGGTGCAACGTGCAAATCGCGGGAGGTTCAGGATGGGGGACGACAAGTTTGACAGGTAGCAGTGAACGGTTCTCGCAATTATTGTTTGAAACATGACATCATAGAAGTAGAACAAAAGGAATTGTCCAAAACCAAATGGTTTACTATTTGCAAAAAAAATATGGATCTCAGAGACGAGCTTACAGAGGATAGCAGCTATATCTTAACAACCCTTGGCTGGTTCGGACAGTTGGCATGAGGTAGAAGCGTAGCAAGCAGCACAACATATAGGTCACCGTTAAGGACAGCGAGATGAGCCGTGTGCTGTTGACGTTTTTTTGTTGACGCTTCCTGTAGACTGTTTTGCCAATTTTACTTCAGAAACAGAGCAAGAACAACTGATTTTTGGCTGAAAATCAGCACCCGGATTGAATCCTGGGTGATGAAGTCGCAAGCATGGTGTAAATACTGTCTTTTTATAGGGATTTGTTGCATCCCACCCAGGGTGAAGTCCCTTGCCAAGAAACTGACATGCATGGAAAGAAAACTTGCCGAGCCAGTAGACCACAGACACGAAGAACAAGGGTCACATAGCTTTCTACATGTTTGTGTTTCCTTTGAAACCTCTCAATCTGAAGGTTGCGGTTGGGTCCCAATCTTCAGTCCTAAGCTATGGAAATCCAGGTGTGGTATCACAAATCAGCATCTTCATGCAGAGTCTTGGCACCCGAAGTGAGTACTCCCCGGCCATTTTGGCTGTTCATAAAATCCTCATTTCTTGTCGGTTGAATTCCCCGCGAGGTACGATGAGGTTTTATGTGTTCTTGTTGATTTTCGTGATGGTTGAACAATTTTGATGGATACATACCTAATATCAAATCCCAGTTTACATGTGTCATGGTCATAACTCGGGTAATCTGCCCATTTTGGGGGGATCGTCATCAATCACACAAAGCTAACCCCCTGGCAATCAAACCTGGCAAAGCGGGAAAACCACCATTTTGTTTGTCGTGGGAACTCATATGTTATATATATATAATAGTTATATATATATATGTGTGAAAGAAAATGGATATGCATTGAGATATCCCATGGACCATGTTTGGACCATGGCACAAATTATATTTAGAGTTATGTTTTTTGTTGGGTTGTCTCTCTCGTGCCGCGGATAGCCATTGACACTTACTAGTACCTCGTACGTCAGTTCTGTACCTGCCCCTGAAGACCTCATGCGGAAGTTCATCTCATGTCAATATTCAGTTGCGAAAAAACAATATGTTTTGGGGTTTCTACAATAGTACTGACCAATGATTGCCAATGATATTAAATTGTCTCGTAGCCGGTCTTCCTCTACGAGCTTGTTTGTACGCTTTTGTTTGCTCGGTGCAAAGTTGCCTTGAGTGGTTCGAAGGGGATGCTTGGGGGTGCAGCTGGGGTTACTTTTAGGGGTAAATATGCATGGCAATAGCCAACATAAGTTGAGATATCGAGCAACCCCTGCCACTATAGTTGTAGAACCACTTATCACTGGAACTGCACCCCCAAGTGATCATTATGAAGACTTGACGACAAGATCTATGAAGCATGGCTCTATGTGAAGAACTGGCAGTATTGCATTGGTATTGTCCGGTACTAGGGCCTCTACTGGGGGTTTCACATTGTGAATGGTGCATATGGATGACTTGTAGATCTCGCTGTCAACTGTAAATGTCTCAAAAATCAAAATCTATGGAATTTCACCTGACTTTGATTGAAGAGTTGTAAAATTGTGGAAACTATGGAAACTCATCTGTAAATATTGAAATAACTCAAACAAAAATCCAACCATCATTGTCTACTGTCTACTCAATCTACCGGAGGGTGGATACCTTGTACATTTTTCCCTCAGCTGCCAACTACTTGTAGCACCTTCAGGACAGATATCGGTGAAGTAGATTTAAACGTGGATCTATGCTTCGAAAGAAATGGTCCATTCAATCGATGTCTCCAATTTTAAGAATGCCCACAATCCTTTTTCGGTTCAATCATGTTCCATTTGCCTCAACATGGTTGGACCGTCTCTGCGATACAATTCTCACAGGTTCCATTCATCTGCTTCTAAATGGTGTAGAGTAGTCCTTCACATCTAACAGGATCTAACATGATCGAACATCACCTTTCACCTGCCTAGGCCAACCGCCGTTTGGTAGAGGGTATCCAATTATTGCTTGCCATGTTGATGATTAAGTATCTTCTATTCAAGCTGAGGTTTGAATAAGTTGGCTGGTATCTGAGATCGGCCATGTTGCTAAATAGGCTAAACTGCAAATACATAGCTGGCCATTGACTTGTGCATGGATATACATATGTATATATATATATAAGTTTTATAGAATTCATATATCCCTTCGACATCCATCTACCACGGGAACGATTCACCGCCCACTTTAGGACAGATCTTTGAGTTATTAGTGGCGGCATACTTGACCTATGCTTCAGCGGTGACGCTCTGGAAGAAGTGGACCTATCCAGGCGAAAATTTTAAGAAGTTGGACCTAGCAGTCATAGGCAGGAAATGGTAGGGATATACGATATCTATCGATATATTTATATATGTTTGGTATTGTTTGTGTTTTTTTTGTTTGTATTCTGGGCAAGTATATATAATCATGATTTTGGGAATCATCAGAAAAATGGAAAATCTTGGTGTGAAGTTTTTGAACTAATGTGGTTAACTCAATGCAATCAACCTACCATTTGGGAATGCTTTATACAGCCTATCTGTGGTAATTTTGGGGATGTTTCATGTTTAGGTCACATGATTGTAGTTTGCCCAAATCCCAATGTCGTTTTTGCCGCAGGCAAAGATGTTGATGAAGAATTGACCGATGCGATCTTCAGCGGCAAGATTGGGCCCCAAATCCACCCATGATTCCATGTCCATGTTTTTTCTTTCAATTTCTTTCAATTTCGTTCAATTCAATAGCCAATTATCATACTGCAGGTTTTATCTCAATCATCATATTGTAGGACATTGTAGGTTATATACTGTATCCCATTTCGTTCCCAATATACATCGGCATTTTTACATGTCAACTGTACATCTGCATTATACATCTCCATTCTACATACCCATGATACACAAATCCCTTACAATCCCGTAAATTGATCATGATGGTATATGCAGCATCATGGTGGTGACCCGGTCTTCCCATCAATCCCAAAATTGTATGATGGGGAAAATTCACGGTGGACCCCCTTCCCAGTTGGTGATTTACAGAAAGGTTTCAACCATAAATCGATTCACTTACCATACTCATTTGCTCTATGTATGGTATGTTTATCTTTGTTTATCTACATAACTGGGCAATTGCAAAGGTTGCAAATGTTGATAAATCTTCGAGCAACATGGAACATTTAAGGCGGGCTAGTTTTTCAGAAAGAAATCATTATTTCCACCAAACAACTATCCCAAGTGTTTGAAAAACACTATTTATATCCCGATTTTTTTGATTGGGGAAAAAAAAAAACAAAACCACGAGAATATGGATCACTCTCCCAGATCCTCCTCAGGATTATCTCCACCGCTGCCTATGTCTACGCCTCAGAAGAGACGCTGCGTCTTCTGTGGTGCGCGATGACCGCGGACTGAGTCAGGACCAGCGGGGCGACCGATTTTATGGGTCACGGCTTTCAGACCATTGGCATTTAAGCATCCAATTTGTTTTGTAGTCAAAATTCTGTAGTCATGCAAGTTTGGGTTGATATGGGTTATGTGATTTTGATGGATTTTCAAGCTATCTCCGAATGATGCCGGAGAAATGGCGATCGGTTCAAAAAGGAACCTGACACCTATTGCAGCTTAGAACCCAGCTGAAATGTTTCGGTGTTCTTTCCATCCAATGGGTTAATGATCCCAATTGACTGTACATAGTGCTCCAACCATGTCGCAACACGGTGGCTATGGTCACAACTGCTCGCACCTGCCAAAAAGTCGGCCGTTGGGAGCGAGTCAGCCATTTTGGGCCACAATGGATCTTGAAATTGCAGTGCTTGGGTTGCTTTCATTCTTTCATGAGTCTTGGATTTTTGGGGTCTGTAAACTTTCTTGTAGATGGCTTTACAAGGGGTGCCTCACACCTACGCCAATTCAAAGTGCCCAGAAAGCCCCATCGGCAGCAGCAGTTTCTTTCCGGATCTCGACGTTTTCGGTTCTTGCACAGCATAATTCCTGGTGTGTGGTTTTAAGTTTGAAACATCATTAAACATCTGTCATCCACTATTTTGTGTCGATCCCCATCCAGGACGAGCATGTGTTGGAGTCTTGAAGTTTTAAATAGTTTGAACATGTTTCAACCAATTTTGCCATGAACCATCTCGGCTTTCCATCATCCAGTATGGTACCAGCAACCCCAGTGAATTCTCAGATGATTGGCTTGGCCCTGGATATATGACCTGGATTCGGACGCCTTGTGCAGTCCGGCAACATCGTGCTGAACCAGTCCAGTTTGACCCGGAATGTGGTCACTGAAACACCACTGGAAGAGGTGGTCAGCCCTGGGGGGGCAGTTGTGCGGTGCTAGGCTTACCTATCATCGCTACTGACGATGAGAGAAATGGTTCTACTTGTTCTGATAGTGTCATTTCATGTCATTTCTCCATATCGAATCCACATCTAGGAGGTCGTCATGCTCAAATGAGCTCGGAGATCTGGTCATCTATGCTGCTGAGCTAGTTATCCCGCGAATTATCTCCGCCAAAGCACTCCGGTCATGGATATGAGCGGGTTTGGAGTGCATGTCCCTCACAGTACAACCAGTACAGATCATAGGTTTGTGATTGTCCAATTGATGTTGATTGGATCTTCGTGTGAAGGACCTGTAGATTATATTCTGGGTTTATCTGAGAATAGGCTACTCCAATTCTCAGGTACTAAACACATACGATATTTCCATGTCATGCAGCTTCCATGGTCATTTTGGATTGCTAGGGCATGGACAGCAACGTCCAAGAAGCTGTGAGCCGCAGCCCCAAGGGGTGCAATGGTGAACGAGGCTGCTAGAAAAAAAATATATGGGTGTATTTAGAAATCAAGCATATCCCGCAAAATCACAATGTTAATGGACACATGATCATAAACCCTCAATTTTGGGGCATCCTATTCGAGACAAATCTAGAGAATCCATTGATTTGCTCGTGGGGACAGTGCCATTTGATATTCCATCTAGTCCAGGACAGATTGATGTCCTTGAAATGTATTTCATACATACGTAAATGATCATAGATGGGGTACAAGTACCTGTGTAAACCTCTCTGAAGATTGTTTGCTGCCTAGAAGTATTTGGGTTTCCAAAAAATGGTCCCTTGAACATCAGTCCATGATAGCTGATAGCCAATGAAGGTCAGCCCTCAACTCCGCCCCCAAGATTTCGATTGACAGGTGACCAAAAAATAAGCCTTTAATGGGTGTATGTCATGGTTGATGAGCTTTCAATAGGCCATAATTGACCCATATAATTGCTGGGCCACATGTTTTTGATCTCCTTTAATGGCCATGCCGTTCCCAGTCGTATCAGGGTGTCTTGTCCAAATGACTTGGGTCAAACCTCCAAGAGTTCGCTGGGTTTATTCAGGTCTATTATTGTTACTAGTAGGTGCCCAAGAATATATAATTCTTGTATCACCCATCAATATTAGTTGAATCAAGTTGAATCCATATCAATATTAGTTGAATCAAGTTGAATCCATCTATATCCATCTAGTATTGTTTGGTGCCAATGTCATTTCCTTAGCTGTTGTTTGTGAGGTGAGTTGAATCCCCATGACTGTTGAGTCGGGAAACTTAAATGCTCTCAAGGCTCGGAAAAGACTCTGGATGTGAGTTTTCTTCTGTACTCCATAGACTATAGCGATTGACTGCTGGTTTTTCGGTTTTACAAGGTTTGAACATGTTTTAACCTATTGCCATTTTAGGTTTCACAGATTTTCACAGTGAGGTCAGTACTCTGGGGCATACAAAAAGACGTGTGGTGCCTCAGCCGGCGAGAGCAGATGGGTGTGGCCCCTCGGTACCCCAAGCTGGAGTTTTGAAAAATATTGAAAAACATAATTTCCATCATCAAGTGGCCATTTTTAGGTATGCCCCTTTAAAATTAAGCATGATCATAGTTACTCATCATTCAAACAACGACTTTTTTTGTACTTGATTGTGAGTGCTATGTTCAAGAATTATTTGATTGTCATGGTTAGTTTCATCAGCAACCCAACCACACTCCTGCAATCGCTACCTGATGCTGCTGTCAACACGACTTTTCCTGGCAAACTTGCACTGTGTTGCTTCGCTGAGCTGGTCATTACCAAGATTACCTTCACAAGCCTTTACCAATGGAGCATGTTTGCCTGACTGGGTTGGGCGCAAAGCATAGGTATACGATGTAGATGGAGGATCTGCGATTCAACAAGTATTCCATCCAGGAATGGGTATCGGTATTCCCCCATGATGGTTGGGATCCCCAAAAACCCATGGTTTTTTCAATACTAAGATGAACTAATTTTGGCTGAATTGGGGTACCCCATTTTGCAACCCCCGGATGATGATCAAACTGAATCAATTTTTGGGGCTGGGTGGCTGCTTCGCAGCAATAGGCCACGTTGTGTATGGACCCAAAGCGAGACGGACCTGTTCTATGAGGCCCTACGTCGTCGCTGAGGGGATGGTGATTGGGATTTGTCCAATTTTTTAGGGTATACTGTAACCGGTCTGCAAAATTGCATCTTTAGTACAGCCCTTGGATTTGGGAGTACCTAATTTTCAGACAAAGCCATCATAATGATGTGCCAGTTGCCTGCATGGAGTGTTTTTTTTCAGTGCCCCAGGGCCCGTATCTCCAGATGGGTGGCAATCCAGACCCACTTACAACTCTGCACCAAGTTGTACAACTGATTAGTAACAGTATGTATAGCCTACAGATGATGCCATTTCTTTGTTGAACATGTCAGGAAGTTCACTCACAATCTTCAGCTGCTTAGTTATGACATGACTAATATGACCGACATTCTGACCCGTGTGGCGCAATGGCCCAATGTTAACGGATCCTGATCCAATGAGTATCAATGAGTTTTTGGCAAATCCTTCAATGTGTGCTTTGCAAACCAAGTTTTTGGTTGAATCCCACTTTTTGATCGTCAAATCAGATCATGTTAAATCACCATGTTTGCTGGTTAAAGCCCAAGTTTGCCAATTGAATCAATAGTCTTGTTGCTCAATCCCCAGCTTCTGTTGGTGGAATTTCGCAAGTCAGGCATTGTCCCTCTATGGCAGTGATCTATTCCTGGTTTGGTGCCCTGGGGGCTTGAGAATGGCCTCATGGTCAGAAAGTCTGGAACTAACCTGAATCTCCAGCAATGAAAGATTTGAAAAGCATCATATGCAGTAAATCATCTGGAAATTGATGGGGAAACCCTTCAGTAGTTCTCCACTAGCGGGGTGGATGGCCAGAGGGTAAATCTTTCGAACAAATACTGGGACAAAGAAAGCAACAGATTTCAATATCAATCCAACTTCGGGTTAAACATAGATGTAGAAGTATTGATATGACTTGAGAGATAGCTGTATATTTGTTCAAACTCAACCGCAGCAATATCTGGAACGTTGGGATACAGGAAGATTGGTTTCATGGTAGGCCTCACTATTGCCAAACTGACATTATGATTAAGCCAAATTGGTGAAAATTTATGTTGTGGTACGCGGGTGTATCATTGGAAACACCATGGCACTCCAAGGAAGATCAATAGAGAGCTGCCATTCCTGTTTCATGCATACTATGGGTTAACCGGGTACCGTATCCCAAAAATATCCCGATACATCCCCCCAATCAATCAATGGGATTTTGTCATCCATTCCTTTGGGATCATGATCATCGATTCTCACGGGACCTTTTTTTTGCTTACGATTGGAGCAGTCTAATGTGGTAACCATGAACCAATCCTCACATCGTGCCATCCCTCTGGGCCATTTTCTCAGGTCCAGACCTTCTTTCGCAACAAGAGCGCAGCGGGGGCAGCTCAGGGGCTCAGAAGTGGGACTCTGGATGGAGCACGCATTGCCACAGGCGATTTTGAGTTTCTGGTGGGTTTGCTAAACATATAAGTGAGTGTGAGTATGGATTCTCGATGGTTCATTTGAGTTTGGTGGTATCTTAGCTTGGATGTATTGTGTTGTAAGGATTAGATGGGTAAACAGCACACTGTTTTGGCAAAGGATCAACCAACCAAGGAGTTGGGCTTTCAGAGTGGTAGCTTTGCAACGCCAAGTTCATTGTTGGTGGGATCGTGCCAGTCTTTATATGGGGAGTACCTGCACTATGCAATCCAAAATAATGAATGGATGATGGATTATAGATGAGGATCCAATATTCGGGATATGGCCATGTCTACAAGCTGTGGGAATACCCGAAAATTAGCACTTTTAATAGCGAAGGTTCCAGACTTTTCCCAACATTTTGAGACAAACACATATGGGGATTGTGGGTCATGAAAGACTCCAACGTAGGAAACCCAAGAAGCTCCGCTCCAGGGACAGATCAAGACAAAGTACAACAAGGACCAGACGTTGCAAGACGCGCCGGTGACCACGGCGAGCAAACCAAATTCACTGGGTCAACGAAGTTCACCGACTGGTTGGGTAGCCAAATACTTGTTTATTAAAACAACTTGTTTATGACCGTTTGCCACAAATAGGAATGGTTTCTACCAAGCTCCGTACAATGCAGTGTGTGTATGGGTATCTAAGATTTACCGTGTTCGATTCGAATAAGGATTGCCATTCTGGGATGGATGACCATAAACGTCCGTAAACCGTATATCATCTTCTCACCAGGGCACATACGACCGGTTTCCGGGCTGTATGACAAAGTCCAGGATTAGATTCTCCACGACTAAGAAAGTCTAAGACTAAGGAGTAAGATCTCCGACAAAACAGATACCCACAGACCGCTTAAGTCTCTGAATGTGAAGCAAATAATCAAGCTCCAATAGGGGCTGACCTATACGACCCATTTTGGTAAACCTTTGCGGATCATTATGTCCCCCACATTGCAAGAATAGATCACTCTGAGGGGATGCAGCTGGCTGCGACATAGGGGTTCATTCTGATGACGCTCATGGGAGACCCGATTTGTTGATTTGGTACGACTGACAGGATGTTCAAGTGAGCAAATGGGCAAATGAGGGCAAATGAGTAGGAACTGGGTTATAATCCCTTCTTTGTGGGATACATAGGAAGAAAACTAACTTACTATCCATTTACAAACTCCAGACTTGGTCCCAGGAACAATTCACCGATTTCATGGGACCTCCTGCCTGCGGGGACCTCTGGAAAACCAAGCAGCCAGCGCAGGAAATGAAGAAGAACCCAAAGATGGTTGAAGAGGTCGAGCTGGGCAATTTTGGGTTGTTTGAGGACAGCACTATCGGAACTGAGCAGTGACCAAAATCCCTGGTTGACTGGTTTTTCGAGGGGGTGTTAACCATAATTTAGAGGCTTTTGAACTTGTAACAATCAACAATATAGGGATACAATTGATACATATAGTGGCTCGTTTTAGTTCGGGGATTCTACAATATACATCAATATACCCTTTATATATGGGGCAGAATCATCATCTATAAACAGTCAACCAAGCAGTATACTGGAAACCCTTTTTGGGGTCTTGAACACTTTGACTGACATACCCTTTTTTGGAGCGGATGCGACATGATACGACCAATTTTTAGTGGGGAAACCAGGTCCGGAAACCAGAGTGGATATCCTTAACAACTACCCAATGATTAGGAGAGAGCGGTTCCGAGGTAGAGGATACCCTAATATACCCTATCTGGATACTCCTATCGAACTCCATAAACCCTCGAAAACTCCATATAAAGGGCTAAATCCAGTATACATATTCCATCATATTCCCTATATTTCTGTATCATATTCCCTATATTTCCTATTAAATGCCTATATTTCCCTATTGGATTCCTGATTCGAAATGGGGGCCGATGGGGAGCCACCTGGAGCGAGACTAAGAGTTTCCAACCACGAAAGCATGACCTTGAGGCCGACCTAGCGCATTGGGTCGGGAGTGCATACGTTTAAAAGATCTAACAAATGCATCAATTTCACAGAATGATGGGGTTTATAATGTTGATTTGCTAATATGGTAAGCTTATGTAAGCCTTCCACAATTGCATTGTATATTCGATAACTGAGATAAAGACTCCCAAAGATATCCAAAAATAGTTCAACTGATAGATCCCTGCTTTAGCTGTAAACGGATAAAACACTCCACGAGCGGTCAGACCTGTCCAGGCATTGACACTCAAGTCCAAACGCTTGACCAAGGAGCCGGGATGATGACATGTACTCTCCAGAAACCTCGATTCAATTTCAAGCTCCCAGATGGTGATAGTATGATATATGATGTGAATTTGTGTGAATTATGTGTATTTAGAATTTAGAATGATTTAATTTATACATGCTAGTTGGCTAAAATTTGCAGAGTTTGTTGCATAAAACAACCGGTCAAGGGGTAGTCCAATCATTGATCTACTGGCCTTTCTGATGGGACTGCCCAGCTAAGATTGGCCATGATCCTTTCTCCGGACAATGATACCTCTGCAGGAACTCAGGTGCAAAGAACCGGATTCCTTCATCTAGACTGTAACAGGGCCCCAAGCCAGAAAATTGCTACGATCTATGTGTTTAAATCCGTTTTTTTGTAGTGTAAGTATGTTTGTTGGCCAGTACTTGAAGAAAAACAGCGAACATCAACGAACCCCACTTGACCAATCAGTTTTTTTGAGATGGGCGGCTCAACCTGAGGATTGAACCAACCCATGAATTGCTTAAGATTCGCCCTTGCTTAGTGGTTGGTGGTTGAGATTTGCCTGAAACATAAAGCTCAAAATACCTTTGTGGGGTGGTCTCCCACAATATCCATTGATGAATGTTTCCGGCAATTCTACGCATTGGTTATGCCATTTACTGAGTTCGTTATGATTATCCCAAGACTATGATAAGACTAATGTAGACTATGGTAATGTAATTATGATTATTTACACCAATTCTTATTATAGTTCTTCAGTTCCATAGTTCTACTGTTGGGTGCAATCCCAAAATTGAGACCACAATCCCACTATTATATCCCGATTGTATCCAAGTTTGGCTGGTCAAATACATCATTTTCAAATGGTTTCATTCTCAAATTGACAGCATAATGCCATGGAATTTCCGGTGCATTTTCTGAATGAAACTCCTTCAGTTCCCTACCAACCATTCCCAAAGGAGACCTTTGAGAAACTTCATGGCAAGTGGGCACCTTGGGGCTGACTAAACCTTTCTCAAATTCCAACACAATGTGTGCAGATTTTGCCGAGAGAGCTGTGGGGGCAGCCAAAATGTTTGATGTTTCATATTGATGTTGGAGTTGAGAATTGGTTCTAGACGACAACTACATGTGAATTGGGATTTGGCCCTAAAAACGTTGATTGAACCAACACAAGTTCTGATTAACCACACAAAACATGCACTTCACGAACAAAAACATGGAGATTTTTTCACATGATTAGCATGATTCAACGGTACTTCAATTGTATCCTCTGAGGATCGATACCTCCAGGCACTACAAGCCGCCACCCGAGCCGCAGCCAGGCGCGATGTCCGCCTTGTTTTGTTGGTGTTTATATGGAGAGTACAGTCAGGATAAATGCGGCAGATATCCTAAGTTGACTGTGAATAACATTGAATAACCAGTTGTTATGGTAGATCTTCTAATTCTACTTAATTGGGCCTATAGACCAACTTATGACTATGGGCCGCCACCTTGCAGTATCGCCAATTTATCTCAATTGCCAGGGTTACAATGTTCTCACTTATCCCTTACCACCCCCCGGACACATACGCATGATTTGTTCATTTTCGGGTCCCTTGTTTGCGGGTCAGGGGAATGGGAAGAGTATCAATGGACTTCAACTTCTAGGGTCCTTCCAGTGAGTTGGCACCAGTTGTTTTCATGCAACCCGAAGCGTCAGTCAGTAGGTGATTTCCCCCCAGTTACATGTGGTCGATAACTTGATATCCTGACAAAGTAGCGTCCCACGGCTAGCTGAGTTTTGTTGAATTGCAATAGGGTATGTGGTGGATATGGCGATAGTTGGTTGAAAGCCATAAGTTTATATGTTACAAGGTGGTACCTCCCACTTAGTTTGTTGGTTTTACACGATTTTATAATTCAATCATCTAGTTCAATGCTTTTATATACCACAAACCCGGCAGTTCTTGTTCTCGCAGGTGATGAACCTGAGCCTGAAGTGCCTTTGCCAGAGGCTGCAGATGTTCAAATCAATGGGAAAACATGGGAAAACATAATCCACTATAATCCACTGGCATTTGGGGTGAATGATCCCATCTTCAGACAAATCCAGATGGGTTGTGCAAGATGATTTTCCTCTTGGTAATGTCATTTATTTTCTGTTAGTTTCAAGTGAGCTTTCAGGTGGAAGTGGTCAAGTTACATGCGAGATGGGTACTGGTACCCTCCAGCCATTGGTTAGCTTAATGTTTGCCCTTTGATAAAAGGCTTGATGGTGGGCAAACAATTGCAAAAACATGTAAACATCCTAAAATATGATTCAAAGACCAGGCCTGACTGACTCAATGATGTGTGTAATGGTGGTGGGCCCATAAAATACTTTGTCTAGATATCCGCCGCCTGCCAAGTCTGTTGGTCCGTTGGCGCTGCATCATGAAAAATCCCCATGTTCAAAGAGACATTTTCTTCCCAACTAACTCATTGATTTCCAGGGCGTGGCTCAGCACTTTTCTGGGCCCTTTGCTTGGGATGTGAAAGTTGCTATAGCTATGGTACATGGCCATGGTCATGTATAACTGAGATGTATGATTATTTGTTATGTAAATATATATATATATACACAACTAATAACCTGAGTCCACAATATCGAACTATAGCAACTCACCCAAGAGAATAGTTCTCTATCCTCGAAAAAATCGCCGCTGGCTGGGAGAAGTGATGTTCGAAACCACTGGATGAATTGGGGGTATCTTCCGGACAAGCCCACATGAAGATTGCATAGAATTACCATTTGGCTGGCAGTGGAAAACCACATGCTTTGATTGGAAAAGTATACATATGTATATATATATATATTTGGATACTGTAAATTATATCGACGTGACCACGACGTCACTGGATATGGTGGTTGGGAAGGCTAAGTATCCCAAGCTGGCCTTGCCTTGGGATATTTCAGGTCAGTAAGTTGCTATAATATATCCAGATAAGTGGAGACATACCCATGGATCGTAATCTATAGTGCTGGATATCCACTTATCATGTGTAGTTATCTCCATTTATCAAGTAATCCCATTTAAATATATACATACACAAAAAAAACATACAAATGATTTATCCAATTATCTCCATTATCTCCATTTGTAGAGGATGTCGAATTGAATTTGATTACATCCTTCGAAAGAAAAAACACACGGCTCTGCCGAAGGAGGATGATGACTTGGGTGATTTGGGTGGAATGCTCGGGGCCTGAGACAAGTCGCCAATTGGTTTGTGTTGAAGCTGTGACATTACATGGGGCCCAAGATTGCTATATTGTATACGTATATTGCCTCTGATAAACAAACATAAACAATCCCTATACTTTCAATGGGTAAACCAACTATACATGAGCCATTTTCAATAGCAATGGTAGTTTACCAGAGGGGACCGACCAAAAGCAAAAACAATGGAGAAAACGGTTTGTTTAACAAGCTTTAACCACGGAAGAATGGGGATTGAATGGAATGTTCCCGGGGGATACAACGGGATATATAGCTAACCAGCTTACATAACCAATTTGGGTATGGATTTAGTTGAATTAGAATGACGTTATTTGGCCCACATCACCATAGATTGTGGGTTTCTACGTCACTATAGATTATGGTTTGTATGTGGCAAATCCTGAAACGTTTTTGTTATTTCAAGTGAATAGATAGAATCTAGCAAGATTTCTCCTGGACCCCTGTTGCTATCCATTTACATATGCTCACTCCGCAGGGATTATCTAGATGGTTCTTTCCAAAGATCAAAGTCCACCATGGAGGCTTTATCATTTGCTAGGCATCAAGCCGATGAAGCGATATATTCACTGGTGTGGTGCATTTGTTGCTCAATTTCAGGAAGTGTTAGGATATGTTAGGATCTTCGGGTCGAAGTGACGACATTTTCCAGACCATTCGGGTCGATCCATTCTTTGATGGGACTGCTGTTAACAAACTCCGGAGTAACACGTCCCAGTTCAGCCGGAATACACAATAGAATGGATGTTAGTTTTACCTTTTTACATTGGGAATATCAGCCCTGGTCCATACTTTCGGATATCATGATATATCAAGCCTGGTTGTTGAACCAATAGACATCATGGCTTAGCTGACTGTCTGGCCCATTGAAGTATAGCACCCCCACCTTTTTGCGGCAGCTAAACTCTCCATGCTTTACAGGTGAAACAACGAATTGCAAAGATCTTTCCACCCTTCCTCTTAATAATCTGGAATGGTTAAGATCTTCATTGATAATCAGGAATGGTTAAGATCTTAACCAAAATTCCTCTTAAGACAGTCCTCTTCATTTTCTCAAGATCAGGAAGGTCGTTTTTCTCATCCGCCATTTTGGTGCCGGCCCATCGCCCAATCATCGCATCACCCATGAGGCCGCCACCCGAACCGGAGTACTGCGCGGAAGATGAGAGCTCGGAGAACCCGGAAGGGTGGAGAAACGAGGGGGGAAAACCTGCATTTGTTGATATTCCATGATATTCCCCTATAGATTGAAATTTGGTGGTTTCAAGGATTTTGAAGGGGTACTTCTGGTTTTGTCTGAAGAATTGAAGGAACTTTTCACAAATCCAGTGGTTAATCATCATTATCCGTCTCAAATGGCTTTTCAATTGAGGTGTACCGTACCCCATTTTCAGACATGCCTACTTGGTGGCTGATTTGCATACCTCACTTAGTAGGTTGAACAATTGTAGTCTTCTTGAGAGAAGGTGGAGGAATCCCAATTATCATGCTGGCTTTGAATCAAGATGACAGCATAAACCACCAAGCACGTATACTCACACAACCATCAACGCACAAATATATTTCAAGTAAGAATTCCACCCAAAATCACTAGTTCCTTCCAAGTATCTCAGCAGGTGTTGAAGTCTTTGGCTATGACATGAGCCATTAAGAATCCGTTGATTGACTATTGTAAGGCTTTATACTTTATACTAGCTGGTTTATTGGGAACTATATCATAGGATACCTCTCAACAAAGCAGTGAGGTACCTAATAGGCAAAAACCCTGTATACTCATGGGATCCCAAAGGGTACCTATGTATATAGATTATACTGTCATACTGTAACCCATCGGATATCATAGGATGAGAAATCGGTGTAAAACTCTCATGGCTCCCACGATGTTCCACGAGCTTCAAGGCTTGACCACCAATCGGCTGATGGCACTCTTCGACTAGGCGGGGGCATGAGCTCCCAAGGGTTGGGTGCCCCCATGGAAACCCCCAAACTCACCATGTTCCCTTTGGAAAATCATCTTCCCAACTTTTGTTGTAGTGGTTTCGATGTTGAGTTTGAACAGTGTATCAGTGTACCATCAAAACAGGCTATCAAGGGGAAAGCAATTTCTGTCCCTGGGGATCTCCGATTTGGAGGGTAAATACCAGGAGTTGGTTCCTGGCCTGCTCGGTTTGTGGCCTTGTCTTGGGGAACAAAATAAGCACTGGTGTCACGGCAACTAAAACTAAGGGTGAAACAGAAAACATCAAAGAGACTTATCTGATCATGGGCAAACAAACATGTTGGTTGATTAATTACCCTCTGGTAAACTAACATAGCTATGGAAAATCACCATGTTTAATGGGAAAATCCACTATAATAAATGGCAATTTTCAATAGCTATGTTAGTTTACCAGAGGGTAGTGGAGTTGCATTATCCTTTATATATTTGAGAAGATCATGATGCATGATGGGAATTCCAATCAAACAACCACTAGCGATTATTTCATGTTATGCCAGGAATTGTCCAATAGGTCAAGAGTTTTTGACTGTTTTAGACGCTGCTCATTCAGATTCATTTCAAGAACATCTAGGGATTCCTTGTAAACAAGTAGAGATGTGACACACCTTGGTAAATGGTTGGTGCTTGGGCATTTATGATTGTTGGGTGATATTTCAGCCATCTGATGTCTGATATTAATCTGTGTAAAATGATGTAGACATATCATGACATCGAAATGTCCCACACTTTGAAATCGTTTTTTTCAGGTTTTGTCCAAGGCTAGCTAGATAGTTGTCTGAAATATTTGTTTCTTTTCCAGTTTTCCCCAGGGTGATCTTCTCTGGATGATGTTCATTCTTTTGAGGGCCCAGATGGCTTGAGAAAACCAGCCATGAATCCCAAAGTGTAAAAAAGGCGCACAGTGCCTACGTCATTTGAGAAGGGAATCCTTGAGTTCGGCTGGTACTGATGTCCTTAAAGCACAATTATTGCTGCTTTAATCAGCCAAGGGGTGGGATTTATCCAACCAAAATTGGGATATACCCAAGCAAAATTAGCAAAAGATGGATTCAACAGCTGTTCAAATCATTTTGGTGATTCAGGGTGCAAATCATGTTTGCTGCCAAGTGTCCATTGCCTCAGAGTGAATTCTTCAACCCTCCGGGCCATGCCGGATCATCTTCAACCCCGGGACCTCAGCAGATCATTCCATGCGCGTGTGACGGATCCAGTTGTTAGATTATTGAGATCTAAGTGGATGAGGATATGAATCATGAGGTTTATGGGCTTTAATATTTCACATTGTTTGGGCATGTTTACTCTCCAGCAATGTTGCTGGGGGGTATATGCTAGATAGCTAGACCTTATTTTTTTGCAGGAGAATCTCAGACGAATACAGTTTCTGACATTGAATATCAATGAATATCATAGATAAGCGGTGTATTGAGACACATGAATAGTTTGATGATTGATTTGCACTGAGTCTCTATACACAGCATATAATCAGCATATAAGGTCTACTCACAAAGGTTTGTTGCTGAAAAAAAAAACAAGCCACAACCCTCATTGATCATTCTTACCAATGATTCTACTAGTGTATTTTAGTTCTATACTGTTAACCCTGGATTGATAAACCATGTTTGATCAATTAGGCGGGTACCTCCAAATGATGAGAATCTTACACTTCAATGATACCCTCCCATTGATCCAGGTTGACCTTGAGGATAATCACTAAGAATCGTAATTATCACCCAGTGGAACCGATTTCCAAGTAGGGTTTGGCATACCTTCATACTCTTAGACCAGTTGCAAATTCCAATCTCAATGTTTTCCTCAATATTCTGCGCAGGTGCTTTTGGCAGCGCCATTCCAGTTCGTTGTTTGCTGCGGGCGATGAAAGACGCTCCACAATGGACGGAAACTAAAAGAGGTTTGGAAATTTTAGCCATATACGAGGGTCTATTATATCAATTATATCCGTGTTTTAAGAGGCATGTGAGGTTATATTATAGTTCAAAACTGTAGCATTTGTTTCGATTGTTTTACCATTCTTGATGTTTGGATCCATTGACTGTACAGAGTCGAATTGCTGGGCGCCAGAGGGAAAAGGTCTCGCATGCTTGGCCAAATGGCTGTCCTTTTTTATTGTCAATACAACTGAAGATCCTTGTGGAACCAATGCTGGAAGATAATTTTGTTGCACATGGACAGAATGAACCCTTCTCCTGCTAAGGATGTCCAGTCTGTAGTCCCTTTGGACCTAGGGCCCTACCAATCTGATAGGGGATGGCGAGGCATTTGCCATTGTCAGTTCAGCAGGAAGTCCTGCAGAAGAATCTCCTGAAGTTGCGAGTTGAAGTAGTCAACTCCTTTTGTAGTGCAAACAGAAGTCCTTACTTCTGGAATCTTCGGGGTGTGGAAGCCCTGGTTGCTACTGTTTTCAAAATGGCTATAGGCCAAGATTGAGTATCCCAATGTGTCCAGATGACAAGCTGCCGAGTTTGTGTAGTTGGTGTGTTACAAGTTGAGGGATATGGTGTGTTATTTATGTTTGTGTCACAAGTTTTAGGGCATCATAACTACTGGTACCTGAACATTAGATGCCCTTGTGGCTGAGCTTTATTCTGTTTGTGTCACACCTTAAATTTACGCGTTATTTTTGTTCTTCGTTGGTTGTTTGAGCTGGTGCTGTTAGAGTTAGAGTTTTTTGATGTCGGAAAAATACAAAAACGGTGATGTTCCAAACCACATGAGATCTTCACATTCCAACGACTTACCACCAGTGATCACCAGTGACAGATGGAGTGCGTCACTTCTCACATCTGCCCTGCACTGGTTCAAGCGTAACGTCTGTGTTTCAGCTTTTGTCTTCCTGCTTGCGTGTTCACGGAGGCTTCTGGGTCGCAAGATGTGCGTATCTTGAAGAGTTGTCACTTCACAACACCGTCCTACTTGTGTGCCGCCATAGGTTGGGAATGATTTGTGGCAAAATTTGTTTGGCCTATATTATATGCTGCAGATTTTTAAGATTGTTGAAGCTCCAGCTTTGAGAAACTTCAAAAAACAAGACACCAGGAGAGGCACAAGGTTTTTGGTTTTTGCTTGCTTGGTGAATTTCTTGCAACTCATTCAAGTCTATTGTTTCAATGGTGTTCTGCTGAACTCATTGATTTATTCTCCAGTTTCTGGTGTTCGCAGGTTGTTGCTGATATTATATAGATGAAAATTGATGGTTAGTAAAGGGAATCCTCCCAACATGCCCGGAAAGCCCATCGCAGTCAAACACCTCAAATCGCGACGTCAGTCGAATGATGTTGAATGTACTTGCGGGGGGAACTATCCCAAAGTGGTTTGATTCAGGTTCGTGAATGATCATAGTTCAGGCAGAATCTTTATTTGTTGGTTACCCCAATTCTATAACTCCATGAAATAATCATTGCATCAATATTATATCCAGATTTTATCCATCTCAAAAAAACATTTTATCCAGCTTGATTTTGTCAGCTTCAGGCTGTTTGGTCAGATCTCCAAGTGACGATGTTGAGCGCTATCTTCTGCTTCGTGGTGGGAACAGGCGCACAAGACTGGCAGGAGATTCTGCCCTGTCCTACACTGATCATTTTGTTGTTTGCTTTGCGTAGATCTGAATCTGGAGAATCACGCCCACCCAAAGATGATATATGACTTTGTTATACTTTGTTGATGTTTGTTGTAGATTGTGTAATTAATTTGTAAAGTATTTGAGGTTGCAGTCAGCCTTGCATGTTCCCCGACTGGTTCCCTGGGATGGGCCTCCGATGGTTGTTTGAGAATCTCAAGGGTTCAAAGTATTTCAAACTGATGAATCGTCTACTGGACATCAGTTGGCCAAATGTGTGATCCCATTGACTAACATTTTTGCTGGGTTTTTTGGACATGCTTGGATCACAAGTGTCGGGGCTCCGGCGAAACCCCTTGTTTTGGCGTGATTTCTTGAGGGGACAACCGTTGTCCAGTGGAGAAACAGCTGAAGCGACGCGTCCCACCTGGAGTCACATTGTGATTTCTTTTTGCAGAGACTTCGGGATGATTTTCCTTGAGAAGGATGACCCTTCACAATAACCCCATGAGTTTGGGTTTGCAATGTCAGGAGTCTTCCGCTGGCTCAATTATATATACAAACTCGAGGGATCTTCCCAAAGCTTGGTATTCCATCCCCATTTGAGATATTCTTAGAATAGATCAAGTCAGATCCCACGTGCATAGGTTACACCCCGAATATAGCCTGGATAGATCTCGAGCTTCACCAGCACTTGGATGTCGCCCAGGAATTGCTTCAGTGTTTCCTAACCACATTTGCTTGGTGATTTCAAAAAAATCAAAGATATGTTGTATTTTCAAAGCATTGAAAAAGTAGGATGATGATGATGATGATCCTCCCAATTTTAACAATTGTTATTACTTTTTGAATATTTTTGGATCAGTCAACCAGCAATTCAACCAGCCACTGGGTTACCTGGATTACCGTAGTCGTGTTTTTCTCGGCGCAGGCATTGGCGCCTACAATGCAGAGCAGTTGCGACCCTGCTTGGGCGACACCACGACCGGGCTGTTGGGGTGGATGTTTTTGGGACTCCTTGGCGTCTCATCCCACGGATCCTACGTAGGTTATATCCCTGGTGATAAGTGGTACAAGTAGAGTTAGTCCACTTGTAACTAGGGTGATAACCTACTTAGCAAGTTGAGCCACCAAGTGGTGTTTGGATGCACAAATTCATTGGGATTTGAGGAAGAAGAGGGGGGATTTCAGCAAGAAACACCTGGATTTAGGCAAGAAACACGGGGATTTTGAACAAAAACATTTGGATTTGATTTAAGCATGAACACTTCGGCTATTCATAACAATCACCAAATGTTTGCGTATGGGTCAAAACAAATGGGGCATTTGGGCTTGGGAAACTATCAAGAACAATGCGAACCAACGATGAGTTCAAGATGGCTATTGAACCCATCAAGAAATGCTCAATGAACCAAGCTTTTGCATGAAGAGACGACTTGGTGAATGGTCCGTGTTGATCTTTTTTTGACCGTTTCCGTGGAGAATATGCAATCGCAATCCCACTCAAAATCTGGAAGTCAAATTCGTTTCAGGGGTGTCGAAAACTGTTTTCTGCTACTTGCTGTTGTTTCTTTGACCAGCCTCTTGATGGTTCCAAACAGCCAAATTCAGTGGTTTGCCTAGTTTGAACTCCTGAAAAAGGAAGACAATAGCGACTAATAGAGGGTTTATTGAAAGCCTGCTTGTGGGAACATGTTTGCTTACATATCTACAATTATCTACATATAAATATATAATATTATATAATCTATATATATATATACGTCTATATACATTTTAGTGTACATTACTTGCGGGATGTCTCTGGGATGGTTCTGACATGTTCGCTATGACGCCCTCGCAGGACATTGGCCAAGAAAAAGGCAGCTCCGGCCCCTTGGAGAGCGCGAAAAAACGTGTCGTGTTTTTTGCGTTGTCATAGCATGGTTCTGACATGAGCACAACAGGGATAGACCATGACCACAATATATGGATGAGAATGATATATGGATTATATGATATAATATATATTATATGTATAGATATCATTACATATCCATATACATGTGGGTTCCTACATGATATGTGGGTATCTATGGGTTACATGGATGTTTCTCAAAATTGGACTACCCCAAACTATTGGTTTCCCAATTGAACATGATCAATTTTGGATGATTTGAGGGAACCCCCATATGGGTCAAGGATCAAGCACACGATCTAAGTGGGATGCAGCTTCCTCCAGGGCCCCAACAAAAAGGATTGTCTATTTCTGGGCAGTGGGGGCAACAATAATTCCAAAATATGCAGTGTCTTCAACCAATACCCCAGGTGGGATATAGGTAGCTGCCAGTTTAGGACTCTGAATTTGACAGCTCAGTAGGACTCTACCGTATCGAACTTGGGGAGGTGTTGCGAATGGATGTGCATCCCAGTTACTGAGTTGGTGATAACCCCCTTTGACTTGCATGTAAGATTTATACCCAACCTAGTGATATACCCTCTGGTAAACTAACATAATAACTATGGAAAATCACCATTTTTAATGGGAAAAGCCACTATGTCTATGGCCATGTTCAATAGCTATGTTAGTTTACCAGAGGGTCCCTTGAATTGATGTTCCATTTCCAGTTTAGCTTTGCAGAGCAAATCCCCAATGATAAATTCCCAGTCCGCCGCTTAAGGTCCAGATCCCTCTGTTTGCTGGTTGTATACAATGATACACACGATTCTGTTGATGAAACCCTGCCAAAATGGTTGACTGCATTCCGGCATTCCTCCCAAAATTCGATGATGGGGTTCCAGGAAGCCTAGATGTGCAAAACAGAAACCATGGTTTCCGGTCGAGTTTCCCTTAACCTGACCCAATGAATTCCGATGTTTTCCATGGATTGGACACCCGCACCATCCATTCCGAGTTAGCAAGACAAATGAGTGAACGGGTCGTTGCCAATGCCCAGTCTGGGAGCCCAGTCTGGAAGGTTCACGGTTCAACACCGACACAGTTAAGCACCACAACTAAATGGAGGTTTCCATAAAAGGGGGTACCCGAAATGGATGCAATGGAAATTCCTATTACAATTGATGATCACCAAGAAGAACTTGGGAATGTGATGGTACAATGGGGATATGATATAATGTTGTTTACGCTGGGATATGGTATGATTTGGGTTTAACCATCACAACTAAATGGCAATGTTCTACATACCCGCTGATCATTTAACATAGCTATGGAAAATTCACCGCTATTCTCTGCCATACTGGGTTCGGTGAATCATCTCTGAACGGATGATTTTCCACTGCTATGGCAATGGCAATGATTACAGGAGGGTAAACCCAGAAGAACTTGAGGATTATTCCAAAATTGCCTCGCAGATCCTTACAGTATGTATCAGTATGTATCCTTCTGTTGCCACAAAATGACAATATCATGGAAAAAATGGTGTTTATAATGGGATACGTAGTCAATTTCCTAAGATTTGGGTTTGTCTGAAAATGTTGATGTTTCATCCAAATGGCAAAGCTGATGGAACATTGAAAAACACCATTGGAATTTGGAGGTGTCCTATGTTCAGACCAACCCATGTAAGCAAGAAAAGATATGGGCATGTATGCAACAAATCCCAAGGGAACTGGAAAGGCTGAAACTGGAGTTTCCGCATCTCTGATGTCATCATGGACCAAATTCATCAAGTGCGCCCTCTAGTAATCAAACACGGAAATGTCTAATCCCCATGAATTAGATGTTTTCCCACCAAACATTGGCAGCTGTTTCTTTGATTTCGGGGTGTGACCGCCCTGGGCTGGAAGACTGAGGCCATATATGCAAATGGCGCAGGATCGGCAGATATACCCGGGGTTGTTGTGGAGGGAAACATCATATGGGTCTTTCCTGAAATACGGGTACCCCCAAATCATCCAAAATTTGTCTATGCTACACTAGAGGTATAGCATAATGATATACATATGTATAAGATATGTATATATATATATATAAATAGTCTTAAAGCAACACTGAGGTTGGGGTACTGTACCATTTCGAGAATAGATATGGAAATCCTGAGGTGTCCTAGGAACATGATCTACACATGATGGCTTTTCCACACATATATATATATATACATATGTATATATATATATATGTTAATTGACTGCATGGTGTGCGTCTTTTGACTGGGCTTATGTTATTTGGGAATGTAATGATGTTCCAAATTTTCCAATTCTCAGAAAGTCTGTAATTTGGCAAGCTCTTATCTGATAGCTGGGAAGGCTACTTCGTGATTCTTGGATAGTTGCTGACTGAGAGAAACTCCCTCTGAATGTTTGAACAATCTGTATCATTTTGTCTAATTACTAATTACATCTAATTACCCTCTTATTCATGCTATTGTTCCCTAAACACAAGCCATATATCTAACATGCCATTTGCATTCTCAATCTTCAACCTTATCCCATACATATTTGTTGCACCTACACTTTACATCATATACTTCATGTTTTCCTATTCACTCTTAACAGTTTTTCATCACACACTTCACATTGCATGGTCCGGTCTAAGACTTGAGGACCCCAAAGATCTTCAAAGGGGAAAGCTTGGGAAACCCGTGGGATTGGGTTCCTGAATTTTGGAACCCAAAAGAAAAATGACATCACACAATTTTTGTTGCCCCTTGTTTGTTGACAATTCCGATATGTTCTGGTATTCTCGGTTTGTTAAATCCGTTTTGATGTTAAAAAGCAGTGGTTGGTGACACGATGTTGACGCTATGCTGCAGGACAAGATCAATGAGTTTCGTGCGGAACTTGGAGCGATCATCTCATGGCTGGGGTCAGCGGAGCCATGGTATTGATAGCTAGGAGTTTGATACCATTCCTTCACCATCTTCCACCAAGTACCCAGAAGGTTTGGTGGATTGTACTGGATGTTTTCATGTCATGGCTGGGATGGGAATACTTTGAAATATTCACGGCAATCTCCGAGGAGAGACTCCGCACATGGATCAATTGTTTCCAGTAAGAAGTAAGAAACCGGCCACTTGCTTGCAGTACCTAGTTCTGAGAAGGATCAAGCGTCTCAGAAATTGATGCTTACACTTTACACTTACATATGCTTGATTATGCCTGCTGTTTGCTTAACCCGGCATGATTCGTTGTAGGCATTGGCAACAAATGCCAGCCTCCTGGCCAAATCGCTCAATCCAAGGTGTTTTTTGGGTTGGTATGGGCCCCCACTAACGGATGGCTAGGCCCGAAATTGATTCACTCACAGCATTCATTCAAAATTCAGGTAACTAACATGAAAAGGTGCACCATACTCGTATGTTCAATCCATAAAATGCATTGAAATGCCCCATATTTTCAACCATAGTTTGGGCTTGCATCCGGCCATGATAAAAACCTCTCAAGTTGTTTTTTTTTTTTGTGGATCAGCGGCGTTCCCAAGGTGGCCGCAAGTGATGCTGAATACAGAGGGTGACGCATGCGGTTCGATAGGTTTTCCACCGGGGATTGCTTTGCATTTGGTGACCCTCAGGGCTGGAGGCAGAGCTCCAACAATAGTCGTGGGATGTCGTGGGATTCTGAAAGCAATCTGGAGAGTGTATAATGACCCAAGTTGTGACCAACTAAACAACATATTTCGTTTCACATTTGCGAAAAGTACCTTCCACATTTGGATTTGTCATGAACCTACATAGAGGACCCCAATGCACCATTAGCATCCATTTTGGGTATCTACCGCAATGAAAATTTAGATTATGATCAGCAATTCTCAGGTTTCGACATTCCTATGGGTTGATGAGACTGTTCTATAATGTTCTATAGGTCTATTTTGAAAAAAACAAACATCTCCTTCCACACATCTTGTCTTTTCAGAAAAGGCCTTCCAACGTCCCATGGCTTCAACGATCTGCATCCAAGAGGCATTTCTTTCACTTTTGAATGGTCGTGTGTGGTCGTGTCCAATTTGGCAAGACCCAACGAGTTGGGTAAGGCATGTAACAGATATGTCTTTTTGGGGAAACAAAAATACCCAGCCAACACGTTCTCCTGCTGGGTGACTCTGCGCCGCCTTGTTCCAGCTTGGTCTTGGGATATCAAGGCTATTGCTTGATCTTATGCAGGCTATAGGGACATATCTTGGTCTTGGTGTGGTGCATGATCTGCTTACCTTGATCTTCCGGACTTAGCTGTTTGCTTATTAGTTGGATGTTCCAGGCTTCTATAGTTAGATGATGACATATGATGACATATAAGTTGTGAATCTCCAGCGAGGGTTGCCAAGGCGCCAGCAATGTCCAAAGTTGTTCGATTTGCAGACTGCGACAAGTCACTCGGGTCCTTGGACGTTAATTTGCTTCTCTTCTTCATCTCTTTTTTTGTGCCAGAGGTACCATGGCAAAGCATGGCAGCAAGGGGTTGTAGGAATTCTTGATGGCTCAAATTGTGTCCACTGGATGTCTAGCGATGTCATTCGAAGTCTAAACCTTTGGTCCTCCCTTCGGATCCGAATAATTTCATGCATACTTCGCAATTTTCATCGAATTTCATTCCATCTTGAGTATCAATTTGTCTGACTGATATTTCAAAGATTGGCAGATTGACTCTTCAATGATCCGAGATTCAGGATTTGCTGGAAACCAGACGCAAACGATCGTCGATTCAATTCCGGAAGATAAAATCAAATGAGTCGCAGATTGTAGCCAGATGTTACTTAAGTATATTTCCTAGCATTCAATATTCAACCTCTTTGAACATGAAATATAGGCAATAGATTCAAATTTTTGGAACATTCATTTTAATATATTGTAGTCGATTTCTTTTCGCCATTAATCTAATAAATTCGCAATTTCTTATATGTCCCACTGATATATAGGTTATAATTCTTTATATTTTTGCGGCTATTTCAAATTTATTTATTTGATGATTATATAATTGATTTTTTAAAGAACATAATGATAAAAAATAGGTCTTATTTGCCGATTTCGATTTTTGATTGATTTTTTGATATTTAGTTAGCTAAATGGTTTGTTCGAATTATATTTTAATATTAAATTATATTATATAATTTTAATATAAATATTAAGGAAATATATTCATAATTAATTCTAAATAATTTAGAAATATTAAAAAAGATATTTATATATAAATTGTTATTTTTTATTAATAATTAAATATTATTATATAATATTAAAAAAATATATATATATATATATATTTATATTCGATCTTATTTTTTTAATATATTATTTTGATATATTTAGTGTATTTTGTGGTATATTAATTATGTTTGTTTATTGTGAAGCTTGGATTTTAAATATATATTATAATATTTAATATATTATTTAAGATTTATTTTGATATTATTTGGTATTGGATGACGATGCGGGAATTGAAATTTTAATGATATGATTATGGAATAAAAATATATATATTTATTTTTATTGGGTATTATGAAATATAAATATAATTAAAAATGAAATTACAATATTTTTATATATTGAATTATTTTTTTATAAATATTATTTATTATTAATATTTTTATATAATTAATATATATTTGGATATTTAAATAAATATTATATTTAATTAATTTAAATAATATATTTTATATAAATATATTATTTAAAATATTAAATATATTTAAATATGTATTTTATGTAAAATTATATATTCGATATGAATTTGGATATTTAAAAAAAAAAAAAATAGAAAAAATACGGGATTACATATATTTATTAATATTTTTATTTTATTAAATATTTATAATTGTGAGAATTATTTAATATAAATATATTATATGAAAAATGAAGAAAATATAAATATATGAATAGATATATAGAGAGATTATATATATACATATTAAATAAATCTAAATATAATTAGATCTAAATATTTTTTTTTTTTCGCTATTTTTTGGAAGAGATTTGAATATGGTTAATTTTTGTCTAATATAATTTAAGAGCGAATATTTTTAGATGAAATAAATGGAAAAAAAAAAAAATATATATATATATATAAATTATTTTTTTTTAAATAAATATATAATTAATTAATATAAAATTTAATTCAATATAAATAATCAAAAAATATAGAAAAAAAAAAAATCAAAATATGAGGGATAAAATATTTGAAAATAAAAAATGAATACGAAAAATATAAATATTTTTTTTTTCTTTTTTTTATTTTATTTTTCCGGTCGCAAAATAAAATTAGCTAATTATCGAAAGATTAAATTATGAACATATTATTTTTTGAAATATTTTTGGAAATCCAAATATCGAAAAAAAAAATATTGATGAAAAAAATTCAAATATCTATATAATTTATAAAAAATATATAAATTATATTTTTCAAATATTCAAAAATTCATATATAAATTCAAATATTTATATGAATTCAAATATTTATATATAAATTCATATATTCAAAAATAAAATTATTCATATATGCCAAATTTCACAAATAAGGGTTTTGCTTGCAATTAAGGTTGGGGTCTGCGATTAAGGGTTTCTAGCCTTTCCCAAGACCTTTACTTGACGCAAAATGTCCCAATGACATAATGTCACAGTGAACCAAAAAAAACTTGAAAATGACCCGTCTCAATGGCCCTCAACTACTACCATATTGATGGCCAGAATGAACATGGAACGTGTATATTTCATTCCTGATTAAAAAAAAAGCATCGAAAGAAATATCAACGAAAAGACGACATGAGATGATGTGAGTGCACGCAGTACTACACCGGCAAAACATGTCCAAAGTGAAGATGGTCAAGCAACAACAAAGAATTTAAGAATGCGGGAGGAAGAATACAAAAGGAGAAGGAACTATATAGTTGCGCAAGACGGTTTTTTTTTTCAGCGACGAAAATTGCAAACCAACGCACCTGCAACACTTCCCAGATTTTCTAGGGAGATCTCGCTGATATCCAGCGTCACTCAGTTGTTTGATCCTACTGTTTGTCACACCACCCTCGGGCAAGTGCAGAAAACTAAGAGTTTCATATTCTGTCGTATGTGCGCTTGCTCTTTTAACCACCATCGGTTTCCGGACCTGGATTATCCTATTCACCCAATTTCCCCGAACTTGTTTGCGCGCGAAGCCGAAGCACGTGCAGTGGGACAGGTATCAGGGTACAAATTTTGATGGCACTATCAAATCAANCAATTTCCCCGAACTTGTTTGCGCGCGAAGCCGAAGCACGTGCAGTGGGACAGGTATCAGGGTACAAATTTTGATGGCACTATCAAATCAATAATATACTGCATTTTTCTCTTCAAGAAACGCAAAATTGCAGACGCTCGCTTTCGAGCTGAATAATCAAATGCAATCAAATGTGATGAGTGAGTGAAGAATCCTTTCAAGACTGGGAAGGCTAGTGATAAAAGGTGGGCTACGCTCCAACAAATGTGAGATACAGCCCTAAGACCCTTGGACATATTCTTCACATTGCGCTAAAAATATTGGTTTCATGCTGGCAATATCCCTGCTCATGATGTTTTCCGCCTCGATTGACTAATGCAAAAAGCAGGAATTGAATGCGAGGCACGAAAAACAAAACAAACAACGAAGCATGCCAGAGGCCAGGCATGGGAGTCTGCCTTCAAAGCAATCCAATTTTGCCCCAAAATTTCACCCACAAGAAACACAAAAACGCCCAAAATATCGCGAAATTGCCGTTAGTAAGAAACATGCACTGTTTGATATATCGTTTTGCGGGGGCATCCTCAAGAACGATTCAAAATCTCGTTGCGAACAAGAAACTCCCTATCACAAACCTTGACCCGTGATTCAAATCTCAGACCTGCAATCTCAAACCCAGGATCCTCAGAATTCAAAGCCGAGCCATCAACTGCAGACCCCACATCCCTAGTTGCAAACCTTCTCAGTTGCAGTTAAGGACCCGAGACTTGCTATTTCGGATTTCTGCCAATTTTTTTGCTGCCAACCCAAAAATTCTTAATTGCAAGCCAAAAACCTTAATTACAAGCCAAAATCCTTAATTGCACCCCCGCCCCCTTGCAATTAACGATTTGAGGCTTGCAATTAAGGACTTTTCATGTTTCTTCTGGTGTCAACCAAAAANAGCCAAAATCCTTAATTGCACCCCCGCCCCCTTGCAATTAACGATTTGAGGCTTGCAATTAAGGACTTTTCATGTTTCTTCTGGTGTCAACCAAAAAAAAACGGAATTGGAAACCAAAATCCTTATATAATTACACACCAAAATCCTTAATTGCAAGCCAAAGTCCTTAATTGCAAGCCAAAACCCTTAATTGCACACCCCCCTTTGCAATTAAGGATTTTTGGCTTGCAATTAAGGATTTCTCATGTACTTTTTGGGCCCAAAACTGTTTTTTGGTGGATTTGGCAGCGAAAAGTACATGAGAAATCCTTAGTTGCAAGGGATCAAGGACGGTCAAGGCCTGCAAATAAGCATTTCTCATGTACTTTTTGATCCCAAAACTGTTTTTTCGTGGGGTTTGGCAGCGAAAAGTACATGAGAAATCCTTAATTGCAGGGGGGGGGGTGTGCAATTAAGGATTTTTGGCTTGGCAGCAAAAAATTTGGCAGAAATCCGAAAAAGCAAGCCTCGGGTCCTTAACTACAACTGAGAAGATTTACAACTAGGGGTGTCGGAAACTGCACTTAAGGGTTTGGCTTTTGCAATTTTGAGGATCCGTGGTTTGCAATGACTTTTTGGGTGAGCGGTAGACGCAAAGTTTTTCGTACTTGTCCAGTTTGTCTGGCAAGGTTTGGGATGTCACCTGTGTGTTATTCAATGTTTCTGCTATTTGGGTGCGGGCATTTGTCTAGTTCTATTCTCCATATTTCACGATGCCAAAGCCCTTGTAGAAGTGCAGGTCCACAAATAATCTTATTGCTTCCAATCTTCCATTTGTGCTTGATGTTTGGATTATTGCTGTGTCTTTTCTGCAAGCGACGACGCCAACCATTTCATGTGCAGTTAGTTTAGGGAACTTTCCAGCTATTTGGAAAATGCTAGAGTTTCATCTGGGACGGTACTGTCAATGCCTGTTGCTGTAAATTCAGTCCAACCAAAAAGTTGATATTGTGGCAATCAAAGCGTCCATTTCTAAAATAAGTGTTAAGAGGACATCCATTCTAAAAGGCGCGTAATTCTGGAACCATGATCGTCAGTTGTGGGACCTGGGACAAACAAAATCCAGATACAAGAAGATTCGTGGTTTCTTTTTTAAGCCATTCGATTTTTGCCAAGAATGATAGGAGCTGCGTTGAATGCCCTGAACCCTTTTCGAGGTAATTAATCGATTGACAAGGGCAAACCGGTGTACAGCCAACAGAAGGAATAGGTTCCTCTTAGGTCTGCTAAAGTGAACGAACAACAAATTATACAAAATTGGTGGGACAGGTTCCCATGTGCATCAACATTGATTTGTTTAAGCTTTGCATACGCGTGCGCAATCAATCATTCATTCTTGCTGCAAGGCATTTCTGGAGTAGAACCGGACCGTTATTAAATTTGAGTGTTTCTTCCTAGCACATGTCCTTTCAAAAAATATGCTGCAATAGGAAAAATATGGAATCGCATTGCCATTGTATCAGCCGGGAACCAATCCCCAAAAAACAACTACGCTATTTGATGAATACAAGACCTTGTCGTCTATCTCCCTTGTTTTTTTTACGACGTATTTTCTTCATTTCTCACACTCCTCGGTTTCCAATTTTTATTTACTTCCGTGTTCCTGCCACTTTTGCTTGAATCAACCATGCGCAGTTCCTTCAAGACACTTTGCGCGATGTGTGTGCGTGTGGGTGTGCAGTGTGTGCTGCCTTCTTACCCTCATGGCCAACAGATGATGTAGTGACCCATTTTTTGCGGGTAATAAAAATAGCGCGATGGCATTCAGCAAATATTATTTTCAACCCCCCCCTCTGCTTATTCTGCGTCGTTTGGTTCAAACCTGAGTTGGTTGAAGAGTTAAATACATGTCAACAGACGAATAACAAACGGNATTATTTTCAACCCCCCCCTCTGCTTATTCTGCGTCGTTTGGTTCAAACCTGAGTTGGTTGAAGAGTTAAATACATGTCAACAGACGAATAACAAACGGATCCCTCTCTGACCTATAAAATTCTGAAAAGCAGATGTATCTGAATCTGCGCATCGATCAAAACTTCCTAAATCATTCAAAGCTGGGTTCAGCCTTTGAAAAACTTACATTCCTATACAGATTCCTTATTCGCAAACCTTTTGCTTAAAAGCGGCCTTTGTGAAATTTAGCANCATTCAAAGCTGGGTTCAGCCTTTGAAAAACTTACATTCCTATACAGATTCCTTATTCGCAAACCTTTTGCTTAAAAGCGGCCTTTGTGAAATTTAGCATTCATATAGGAAATAAATTATTTAGATATGAAATTATCTACATATATGAATTAATTGAATTAATTATGAATTTATTGATAAAAATATCTAATATTAGATTATTTATTTCTGAATTGATTTATTAAATTTTGATTATATTGATATAATAAAAATATTTTTAATATAATATGATTCATATCAAATAATAATTATTCAAATCTAATATTATTCATATTATAAAGATGTATATTTCAAATATATTTATTTATGAATTTATTAATTATATTACGGAAATATTCATAGAAAGAAAAATATTATTTATCTTTAGAATTTTAAGATTATTTTTTATTCATAATAAAATATTATTCTTTTGATGAAATGAATTATTCATATATCTGGAAATAATAGGAATTTTATATATATTTCTTTGAATTTTTATTTTGTCATATAATTAGAGAATATTAGACGGAAATATATATGATTAAGGAACAGAAATTTATAGGTAAGGAATACAAATTTCCGATCTGGGATATTGATTTCCGATATCTTAGAATGGCATGGATTTTTTTAATGAGATTTTTTTGATTAATAATTATATCAAGTCCAAAAAAAAATTTAATTTATCTTAAATAAATCGTAAAAAAACAAAAGGATATATGGAAATTTTGATGAATTTTCATGCATTTCTTGTGATATTTATTTCTTGGAAACCCTGTTTCTCTTTCAGCCCCATGCTTGGGAATTTGCTGGCGTTTTGCTGGGAATTTGTCGGGAATTTGGAGGGATTTTATTAGGTTTTAATGGATATTTGATGGGGCGCAACGTATTTCTTGGGAATTTGGGAGGTTTTTATTTGGATTTAATAGGTTTTTGATGGGACACAACCCATTTTTTGGCATTATTTGGGAATAAATGAAGAATCCTTTGAATATATGTGGTCAATATTTGCAATTTTATATCTATTTTATGTGATATTGGCAAGGGATTGGATTGGAAATTTCAAGGGGGAAATTAGGAATGAATTAGATTTCCTGAGGATTTTAATCGGGAATTTATTGGAATTAAAAAATGCAAAATATATTTATTAAATAGATATTATATCATATATCATAATTATAGATTGTTATATAATTTAGAAATATTGAATTAGTAGATATATATTCAAAAAAGGATTAATTCATAATTATCTATTCCAAATCTTTTCGATCAATATGATCTTCAGGAATTGGACGAGGTAAAAAAATTATTAAAAATCCTTGGATTTCTACCGAAATTGCCCTGATTCAGGAACTTCAAAAATTTGAGATAATAAATCCGGGTAAAATAACAAGATATTTTCAATTTAATATATTTTTAAATGAAGGAAAGGAATTGTATCAATCGAAATATTTTTCATTCTCGAATAATTTAATAAAAAATCATAATTTATACCAGTAGTACCGCACAAGGCGGTGGCGGAAGTTTCAGAATAGGAAATCTATAGGAGAGGTTCGTTGTTGTGAGTCATGGATGGCAGAGCAGATCCATTGATGGATCCAAAGGTGGCTGGAGCGTCGGCCTATCTATCTGTCTATCTATCTGCCTGCCTAACTAATTGACTAACTGACTCATTGATTAATTGACTAATTGATTAACTGACTAATTAACTAACTGACTAACTGACTAACTGACTATCCGACTAACTGACTATCCGACTAACCAACTAACTGACTAACTGACTAACTGACTAACTGACTAATTGACTAACTGACTAACTGACTAACTGACTAACTAACTAACTAACTAATTAACTAACTAACTAACTAACTAACTGACGAACTGACAAACTGACTAACTGAGTAACTGACTAACTGACTGACTAACTGACTGACTCACTGACTAACTAGCTGACAAACTAACTAAGTTGTTAAGTTGTAAGTGGTTAAGTGGTTAAGTTGTTAAGTTGTTCAATTGTTAAGTGGTTAAGTTGTTAACTTGTTAGTTCAGTTAGTTAATTGATATCTCAAAATTTGCTTAAAACCCTCAATTTTTGACATTTTTGACTTCCAAATGTGCTTCGCGCCACAACGGCGCGCACTTTTTCGACATCGAGTCGTCATCGAATCGTCAAAAAAAGCTCCGAGCCCCTCATGTTTTTACGATTTTCATTTCGAAATGTATTTCACGCCACAGCGCCGTGCACTTTTTCGACATCTCAATTTCCAAAAGTGCTCCGAACCTGACAATTTTTAATACTTTTTACTTTTTACTTCCAAATGTGCTTCGCGCCACACCGCCGTACACTTTTTCCACATCTGAACTTCCAAAAGTTGTCCAAATCTGACAATTTTAAATACTTTTTACTTCCAAATGTGCTTCGCGCCACAGCGCCGTGCACTTTTTCGACATGTTATCTTCCAAAAGTTGTCCAACCGTGACAATTTTTAATATTTTTTATTTCCAAATGTGTTTCGCGACACAGCGCCGTGCACTTTTTCCATATCTGAATTTCCAAAAGTGTTCTGGAGGTGACAATTTTGAACACTTTCTACTTCCAAATGTGCTTTGCGCCACAGCGCCGTGCACTTTTTCCACATCTGAGTTTCCAAAAGTGGTCCGAAGCTGAGGTGTTTTCCCATTTTTTACTTCCAAATGTGCTTCGCGCCGCAAGGGCGTGCAATTTTTCATCTCTCATCTGCCCAGATGGCTCCACACCCGCCACTTTAGCGAGCCTACTTTTCGACCCTCCGGAGCCCAAAACATTGGAAAAATACAATGTTTCGCGACTTTCCTACCTTTTCGCGCACCTGCATCTCTTCTCTTCTGATTTTCTTCATTTTCTGATTTTCTTCATGGCTATGCTTTTCCATCTATCCATATTGTCGGAAGAATTAGCTTCTAAATTTCCTTCGATCATTATTTCAGGATCTGAAATTGAATTTAATATTAGAAAAATCATTTCTTAAGATCAAAATTCAAAATAATATCAAGAAATAAATATATATATATAAATTATTAAATAAAAATAATAAAATAAATAAATGAATAGATTTAATTAATTAATATATTAATATAATAAATAATATATAAAAAAAAAATATATAATCGGATAAATAATTGAATAATATAAATTGAAATAAATAAATATTTCCAAGATATAGAAAAATAATTTCTGAAAATATGAATAAATATAAATATATAAATAAAGAAATGGGAATCACAAATTATTAATATATAAATAGATTAAAAAAATATAAATAAATAATATATCAATTAATATAAATATATATAATTAAAGAAGAAAATCTATTAAATAAATAAATAAAAAGATAGATAGAAATATATTAGAAATAAGAATAAATAAATAATATATATAGAATAAGAAAGAATTATATATAAGAAAATGCAAAAATAAAGAAAAAGAAAAATTCATTTTTTTCGCATTATTTCGATTCATCAATGAATTCGTTCTGTCATCCATATATCTCAATAAATATATATGCCCTATAGATTTCGCATCTTTGAAATTTCCGCCAGCGCCGTATTCAAAGAAAATAGTGCATAAATATAAATAAAAAGGCTATTTCTGAAGATCTTATACGAGATAATATTAGAATTATATTTGATAATATAATATAAATATATATCTTATAAATATTTTATATTATATATTTTTTTTTTCAAGAAATTCCTTATAAAGATCTTGCCAAAAAAAAATATAAAAAAAAATATTCATGCTAGCAATGTTCATAAAATATTATTTTCATTTAATTTTTTTTTCCAAATAAAATATTTCCCAAATAATTTTTCTAAATAATTCAATTTCTTCCCAATTATTTTTTTATTTTCGAATTTTATTAATAAATTTGTATATTTTAATTTCTTATTTTTTTTTTTCATTTAAATAATTAATTAATTTTATTTTCAATATTTATTGATTTATATTTTATTTTAATTTCTTTTTAAAATATAATATTTAGATATTTTTTTTTCATATTTTTCTAAAAAATATATTTAAATATACATTATTTTGTTTAAATCTTAATATTAATGCCCATAATATTAATTCTAATCATATTTTTTATTAATAATTATTAATTAAAAAAAAAAAATAAAATAAAACTATATAAAATCTATATAAATATATATATTTCATTTTTTTTCATTATATTCAAAAATATCCGATTTTTCATACGATATTTAATAAATATAATTTAAATATATTATTCCAATATTATTCTAATATTTTTCTAAAATTTTCCTTCAATCAATATTTTTTTTTCATCATATTAATTAAAAATATTTATCTATTAAATCATTTTATTTTTTAAAATAAATTATTCAAAATTCCATATTCAAAAAACAAATATAATAATAATAACAAAAAATATTAATATTATAATATCATATTTTTTTAATTCAAATTTATTTTTTTCCCAAAAAAAAATATAAATAATAAATTTATATATTCTATAAATAAAAAATATATACTAAAATATTTTTTACATAAGATGAAATTTACAGCGCAAACAAAACCCGATCGCCCCAACACAGATAATCAAACGAAAAGCGGCAACAAATCCAACAATTTGACACGCCACCATCTTGCTAAGGTCCGCCAAAATCTATCAAAGCTAGGCCAAGCAGCAAACATAGATATTGGTGGAGCTGGCCACTCCAGCATGCCTGCGCTGCCGAATTCCGCAATCTGAGCTATCTGGCGCCGAATTTAAACAACCCATTTAAAGTGATGAAACATCAACCCACTGTATGGGTGTACGCATTCATGGGGAAATAGATCTCCCGTATAAAGGCGACCCGAGCAAACTTAAGAAGGGGAACACGAAAGGTAGGTAATCAAAAAGGGGAAAAGAATGGAGGGCGGCCAAAAGAAAAAATATGATGAGGAAATCCCAAACAGCAGCATTGCAGGTGCAGAAAGGCGTCTCCATGCAAAAGTGTCTAGGTACAAAAGCCTCTTTGTGCAAGAAAATGAAAAAAAAAAAGGTGCGTAAAAAAATTGCCTATGTAAGTATAACACTTTCTTTATTTAAAAGCATCTAGGTGCAAAAAAAAACCGCGTAAAGAAAAATTTCGGTACAAAAGGATCCCTGATAAAAAATTCCACGTGTTTTCACGATGCTGTGTACACAATGGTTTTGGGTGCGTGCGTAAAAACTTCTGGGTGAAAAAGTCTCCGTGTGTAAGGATGTCTGGGGGTGAAAGAGCCTGTCTGTGCAAAAGCCTCTCTGTATAAAAGTTTCTGTGGGTAAAGGCGCCTGTAAGTAAAGGCGCCTCGCTGCAAAGGCCTCTTTGCGTAAAAAATTCTGTGCTTAAAAGCTACGCTATGTCGTGTAAAAGCCTTTCTGGGTAAAAGCTGGTTGTGTAAAAAAACATGCTATGTGCACAAGTTTCTGTATATAAAGGTTCTGTGCGTAAAGATTTCTTTGCGTAAAAATTTCTGTGTAAAAATTACTCTGGGTAAAATTTCTGCGCGCAAGAGTTACAGCGTGTAAAATTTCTTGGTATACAACAGTTTATGTATATAAGTTTCTCTGTATCAATGTATTTCTGTGTAAAAATGCCTTTGTGCAAAAATTAGTCTGTATAAAGGTTTCTCTGAGTAAAAGCTGCTAGGTGTAGAAATATCTGTGTGTAAAAGCGTCTATGTGTAGTAGTAAAAAAAATCTGTGTATTGGTGTCTGTGTATATAAATATTTCTTTGTGTAAAAATCTTTCTAGGTAAAAATATCTATATTTAAAAATTGTTTTGTATAAAATTTCTGCGCATAACGTCGTTTATTTATGTTTATTTATAAAAGAATATCTATGTAAAATACATCACCATACAAACATTTCAAAAAAATATAGGGAAAAAGGGATGTCAAATACTTGCTGTGGCTATTGTTGTTGACGACGGCGATAATACGCGCAGGGCCCCAGAAAGCGTCATCTAGGTATTTTGCAAATTATTATAAAAGCCTTCGGAGCAAAAAACACTGTAAATACCGATATTTTTGGCCTAACAGAAGCCAAAAACCATGGTATTTACGGTAATTTTTGCCTCTGGTAGCAAAAACCACGGTATTTACAAGGTTTTGTAAACAGCACCTAGCACAAATATGGTATTTACGCAGTTTTCACCACGTTACAAGAAGTAGTTCTTCCATGCGGAATCTACAAAAACATTGTAAATTACAGTGTTTTAATATCGGAGAGTTCACCGGGGCGGGGGGAAGGGGGGGAAAGCGGAGTCTGGCGTGGGGGGGGGGTCCTAAAATGAACAGCAATTTCCTGAATAAGCTGGCAACGGGACTAGCCACCCTCCCCTTTACTTCGTAAAGTAAAATTCAAGCTAGCCCCACTGGAGCTACCTTTCGTAAACACCATGGCCACACCACGAAACGCATCTTCAGCTTAATGCTCAGGATCTCTACGATAGTTGCACGGAAGGATGCATACACGATCCATACCTCCGTCATTTAACTAACAAATATGCGCCACGCGCAAGGCAAAACCTATCGTTTTTTTGTGAACCCCCTATCGTTTTAGGAGGTTTCATGCAAAGATAAAGATCCGATGCACACTCCAATACATATTCAATCAACGCAAATTATCGCGCGCATTATCTTCTATACAGAGATCTTCACAAAGAGAACTTGCAGAATCTAACCTGGCATTTCTTCGTCATCATACTCCTCGCAACACTATTTAAAATCTCTTGCCGTTTTTTTTCATTTTTTGATTCTTTATTTTAATATGTAACTAATTTTTGGAAATAAAACCCAATTAATTCATTTTTCATTTTTCCTCCATCAATATTGTTTCCTAAATCATCGTTTCGTCATTTTCGTATGCCACTGCTCCTGAGGCAGCTGGGGCGGATAACAACTACCAAGCATTGAGAGTCCTGCATCTGCTCTGGCAACGGCTGGCTGCAAGCTCAGCCTGCCACAGAATGTCAAATATGTTCAACCTTCAAATCCAAGCTTCTCTTTTCTGTCTTCTGCGAATTTCTTAGAAATTTCGGATCCGACACAAAAAAATCAACGCTTGCCCGTTTCACAGGAAGCTGCAATCACCCTGCCCTCGCAAGGCCACGCAAGAAGGTGGATGCAAAATTAGGCCTTGAGCCTACAAAAATCAATGGTTGTCTTGGAACAGGGGCGAATTGGGAGGTTTCATGCGTCATTCTGCTTCACCCTTCAACTTCTTCACTTCCGCCTCCAAAGCTGCCATTTTATCCAACAGCCCTACCATGAGGTGGATGTGCCTTCCCGGATTGCTGCCGAAGTGAGCTTCCATGTCGCACATGCGCACCTCCTCACCACAAAGCCGACATGGGGCCAGCCTTGCAGGGCACTCTTCCCGGTGTCCTTCTTCAGAGTTGGCATCGTAGGAGCGACTGCATGAGGTACATTTCACTTGCCTCTTTTGGCAGGAGTCTTGAATGTGCTTGTCCTCCATGCTGGGCTTGGATCAATGGGATCTAGAAAAACAAGGCACACTAAACACTTAGACCTAATGATGGGTCGGAGACTATTGTTAAACTAGAAAGCTGAGAAGGCTGATCGTAAAGTTGTGCTGCTTTTTAGAGCAAAGCATAGCAAAGCATGAAAGTGGGAAGAAAACAGTCACGGGCTCAAAGTTTTATTATTGAGAAGACATGAGTCACTTGCGCGTTCCAGATCAAGATTCGGATGAGATTTTATGATGATGGTCTCGGATATGTTCCCATGTCAGCAAGCGGGTCCTTCTCACACAGCGGGAAACTCTCCCCGCACTTGTTTGGGCACATGATCATTAAGTTGCGAATGAGCCTGCGATCGCTGTGTGCTGGGACCATGGAAGAACCATCCTCACGACACACAGGGCAATTGTCACTCTCTGCTTGGCACCTAACCCAGCACATCTCGCAGAACAAGACAGCTCCGCATTCATGTACCATGGCATTGCGGGCCACTGACATGCATATGCAGCACCGAAACCTTTCCAAATCTTGATCTGGGCACCACTCCTCATCGAAACCACTTTCTGGCTCTGCACTTTGTTCCTCTNTGACATGCATATGCAGCACCGAAACCTTTCCAAATCTTGATCTGGGCACCACTCCTCATCGAAACCACTTTCTGGCTCTGCACTTTGTTCCTCTTCCTGACGTGCAGCTTGGCTCAAACCTGCTGCAGTGCTTGTACCAAACGCTCTGGCTGGGGCGCTGGCAGATGAACCAAGGCTTCTCTCAACAGCCGAGATGCAGTGCCAGCAGTCGTTGAACTCCACTTCTCCAAGCTGTGCCAGCGACGAGATGGCCTCCGGCCTGTAAGTGTTGAACCACCAATCTCCTTCAATTCGAGCTATGGTCCTTGAATCAGGGACCAGAGCATATGTAAAGCGATCACTCTGTGGGCATCTGGACCAATCCACCTCATCGTTGCTCTTGACGACTTTTACTCTATCCCCTGCTTGCAGGTCTCGGTGATTGCCCAATGAAACTGTTGGTGCTGGTGGATAGTGTCGTGCATCCCACCCACTCGTGGGCAGGGGTGTGCGATCTGCTGGGCCGTCATACAAGCGCTGGTTGAGGTTCTCTTCATGGTTCAGCCTCCATAGCCCGGATGTCCAAAAAATGATGGACGTGCCCCCTAGCTGTCTATATTTTGGTGCATCTCTATAAGTTCCCGCGTAGGCATAGCGACCATTGACTTCAGCTCGCCCAGCCCCTTGGACCACCAGGAAAGGTACTGGTGAGGACGGTTGGGTTGAAGGAGCACTGCTGGCGCTGTCGGCTGGAAACGTTTCTGAATACTTCTGCTGTGGGTGGAGGCGAGGAGGAGGTTCAGAACCTGGGCAACTTTCCTTTGTCCAGCCAGTTGTTGGGGGACTCTCTGAAGATGGCGCATCTGAATGCCTGTAGTACCAGCCACTTCCAAAGTTTTCATCGTCCAACTTCCAAGTCCCTGGTTCAGGATGATCAGAAGAAAAAATGCTGCCCTCTGCTCCTATTCGAACATATCTGGGCTTGCCATTCTTTTCATGGGTGCACGCATAGCATCCATTCACAATCCCTGTGCCGGCTCCCCGAACCCACATGAATCTTGGCACTGAGGGGAAGGGCTGTTCAAAGACTGACACATGCACAGTGCCGCTCCAGGGACCGAGGGGTGGGACTGGATCAGCGCCTTCGCACCTGGCAACTTGCGCCCCCCGTCTGTTGTGAAGTTTCCACTCCGTTCCATCAAACTGCACGGTTCCCTTGGCGCCCACGCGCCTGAACAGTGGTTTGTGGTTGAAGTTCTCACAGCGCACATAGTGGCCGTTCGAATCTTCCTCTGTGCCACCTACCAGTAGCAACTGCGGCACTACAGACACTCTGGGACCTGCATCACCAGACCTTGTAGTCCATTGCTCCAGAGGTGGGCTTGGCAAAGATGAATCTTCATGTTCAAAAACGGCATCTGCAATCTCCTCCCCAATTGTCCATTTGTGATGCACCAAATGAAAATAGATGTGTGCAGTAGAATCGTCTGTGCTGACCTGCGGGCCACCCGGCTTCCAAGTTGGGGCTTCGGGCCCTCAGCCAAGAATGCGATTACTGGCAACCCGTACATACGTGGTTAAACATGTCTTGTCAAGAACGAGAAACTAGCACATCCTGTGTCCTGTGGTCAATTATCCCAATCCATCATGTCTTAGTTGGAAAACAACAAGGGTATATACCAGCTCTATCATGTACTTGATGGATTACAAAAACCGTATAGCTGAAAACCACTAATCACCACTTGCATCGCATTGCCCCACGGCGGTGCCCCAAGTTGTATTTTTTTTAACCAACAGTAGCTAGTGCGATATATCTAAACTTGGAGTTATATTGGGGTACCACCTTGCAGAATTTGAGCGATTTAGTTCACTGCGACAGGAACTATTTCTCATTGAATCCCAATATCCCCATTTTTGTTGGCGAACATCCCATCTTTGTTGTCAAACAGGCCCTGGCTAGTCAGTCTCATGGTTGAAGCCGCGCCTTGGTGTACATGGTTTTCCCTGTATGTGTACCATCCTGGCAATACAGGCCATTGGCCCAGCTGTAGTCTCCTGTGGCCCCCGTCACTGCAAGTTCCTCCGGGCCATTTCCTGGCTGAGTCCCACGGAGACCCATGCGGGATTTAAACCATGGGGGTATCAGATTCATAAAAAGAATAGGATGCAAGGCGGATCGTACATGGTACATGTAGATACTTGTACATCATCTAAATAACCAATCATACTCATGCCAATGGATTGGTTGAAGGGAAATGTTGTGGTTGAAAACATGACATTTATCAACTATCGAGGTTTCCACCGAAACAGGCTAGTTCAACCAATTCTGGGAATATACACGACGCTGCACACATGGAGGTAGAAGGTGCCAACAAAGGACAGCAAAATAATGAAATACTGAATATTTTGCGGATGCCACGAAGATACACGGGGATATAGGAAGTAAAACCTGTATGTCAACAACATTTTGAAGAGAGGCAGGAAAATTCGGTGGAATAACTTCCTTGTCAAACAAACAACGCCAAAATAATTCAAACATGTGCAGCAGCTGGTAGCTGTCTGGATATATAATTCTTCTGTTCTTCTGGGCAAAGAAGCGGATGCACCTAAGCATCCTGACCTAAAAAGTTAGTGGAGGCCCATGATTGCACTCATACAAGCACATGGATTCGCACTGAAACAAAAATAGGCTCGAGGGAAGCTCCGCTTGGCCCCGCAAATGATCATCAAGGGTAGTAAATATGAGGCTCTAAGCCGCTCAATGAGTTATATGAGGCTCTAAGCGGCTCAATGAATTATATATGCAGCATTATGCAGCATCACAATCATAATTGATTGCTTCTTTTTTGTTCGATCGTTTTTGACACTGCTTACTTCAATGCCAATATTTTGAACATTACACATATTTGGCTTGGTCGGCTCCACAGGATGTATCGACTGTTTGTAGATCCAGTGTTCCATTTGTTCCACTTCAGTACCAAAACTGCCTTGCGATGATGAATGTGGCACATCCTGGTGCTCGACAAATCATATGCCTGAGCAGAATGTGTATCTGCTCTTCACGCTAAGCCAAGCCCTGTCAAGAAACTAGCGCTTGGGTCTCAAAGTCGCCAACCACGCGTGCATCTCTGAAAAAGGGGTACCCCACTCAACACACATTGATACCTTAAGTCTAGCAAAATGTTTGTTTGAACAAGTGTGTCTCAATGAATAACTAAGTGAGATAAATCGCAGGATAAGTTCATTAGCTGCCCCACCTGCTTCGAGTAGTTGCATAAAACCTCATGTTCCCTATTTTGTACTGGTCATACATTTCTAGAACACTTTCCATGATAGCTGATAGCTGAGGTTGATGTTTGGTGGTTGATTTTTGGTACCAGCCAATCATCAATATCAACAACCAGGCAGCTACGCCCAAAAAAATTGATTGGTGGACCCTTCAATATCTATACAGAGAAATCCTGAAGTATGTACCAGCGGCTTTCCACAGTCATTATACCCCCCGTTATAGGTATACCCCCCGGTAGTCAAACTTGAACCCCAAGTTATGGTTGTATTTAGAAGATAGCCCTCCAGTAGTTGTATAGTCGCAGCTATCGGTATAGCTATACTCATGGGTTTGCCTGAAGATAAGATGCCCGAAAACTTGGTGGCTTAATACCCCTTGGAATTCGGTTGAATGGTCACGTACCCCATTCTATAGTGATAAAATGGGGGGCATGACCCCTGTCCGCACGTGGCGCTCTATAGAATGGGGTTCATGGGTTAAAATTTCACCCAAATCCTCTATAGAATGGGGTTCACAACCACCTCTGAATACCTCACCAAATGGCAGAACGAAGGATTTTCAGGGCCTTCTTCCCTTNTGGGGTTCACAACCACCTCTGAATACCTCACCAAATGGCAGAACGAAGGATTTTCAGGGCCTTCTTCCCTTGCTCGGCGTGGTTGGGACCACCATTTTAAAGTGATCCGAATATGTTTGAAATTGTGAGGCCATGGTGAACCATTTCATGGACGGGGGTTGGCTCTACATCATTTTGTATTGGATTTTGCCTGGCTGTTAACGCTCTTCAAAAATCCCAAATCATCAAACACTATCGTNTCATGGACGGGGGTTGGCTCTACATCATTTTGTATTGGATTTTGCCTGGCTGTTAACGCTCTTCAAAAATCCCAAATCATCAAACACTATCGTTCAGCAAGGCAGAATAGAACTAATCTTGCTAAACCAACATCTCTATTGCATGTCCGAAATCGAAATTAAGCCTCTATAGAATGGTGGTGCATGACCGTGGCAACACACGTACCACCAAAATCCACTATAGAATGGTAGGTGTTTTGGNATCGAAATTAAGCCTCTATAGAATGGTGGTGCATGACCGTGGCAACACACGTACCACCAAAATCCACTATAGAATGGTAGGTGTTTTGGGGGGTCAACGGGTACCATTCTGTAGAGAAATTTCCAAGGGGATGTGGCTTACTATCATATACTATCAAATACTATCAAATACTATCATATACTATCATATACTATCATATTCCCTGTCAAAGGGCAATGAATTGGGCATACCGTATTTTCAGACACGCCCATATTATGAAGTTGCTTACACATCATCTAACCTATCCGAAAATATATCCGCATCAGAAATCCCATCAGATATTGGTATCGTAAAATCATCAGATATTTGATATTTGGCAATCAAAGTTACACCCCAAGAATTCCACACACCCACTCCAGGCTTCGTCCTTCAGGAGCCGCCCCGGAAGCATTTCCAACGTCGCCGTCATGGAGCGCGCGCAAACTGCGCACGGCACGCAAGGCCATGGAGGACCCATTCAACGGCAGCCTATCTAAGGGAACTTCATCCTAATACATGCCTCTTAATGTAGGTTTTCTTCAAATAGTCACGTGGGCCATTGATATCTTGAAATCCAACGAGACTCAAAAACTCAAACCAAAATCGCAAAAAAAATCAAACAATATTCTAAAATATCAATGGCGCAACAGTTGGTGTAAATGACTGAATCTTACCCCGGGACCTCCAGTGATTGACTCTTGGTCGCTGACGTTCTCTGGAACTGCTACTGTTTCCCAAGAGCCCAGTGGCAGCATCATGCGCTTGAAGTTTTGCGCGACATTTCGACCTGCTTTATGACATGTCTAGTCACAGAGCAATACATGTTGACATATGTTGACCACCATCCATGGTCATCATCAAAAAAATGCAAATGAGAACAGTACAATCTACAACCATCATCAATCTTGGTTGATGACCATTTGTCAATAGTATCATGACGGAAAACTCTGGATGATGCTTATGTTCGTCCTGAAGTTCCCTTGGATTCCTCGGTGATTCGGAAGAAAAAATCCGCTGCGGAATGTTTATGATGCACGGTTATGCCTCCTATATAATGTTGATGGGAAAATCCCAATATTTCTCAATCTTCACCTAGTCACTCATAACTCCCAATTCTATCAGCTTTTCTGGATGTGGAAGCTGAACACTGAAGCTACTCCGTTGCAGGTCTGGATGAAACAGGGCAATCAGCACCCCACCTGGAAATTGAACACCCCAAGATGTTCTTTAGGAAGATCAGAACTTCATCTAATACATGGGTTCGTCTGAGACTTGAATAGCATAATAACCTAAAATCTCAAGGTTGGCCATCATCTTCCCTATCAAATTTCCGCAGCAAATCGACCCCACTACACGGTAAATCTGCGGCCCATCCTGTGCTCACAGTCTTGATACGGCAATCTCTTCCAGCCTCGAGGCCAGTTCTTGCCATTGGCGCATTCAGCAGCCTTGGCCCATGGGAACATGCGCCCCGGATCAAAAATCAAACCTGAAATATTCAGCTGCACAAAAACAACCCAAATTCTGTTGAAAAAGATCTTTACTTTTTTTCATCCCACGAGGAAATATAGACAGTCATAGACAGTCGATATACCTGTTGGATCGAAATGATCAACCAGCATCATCATTTTCTGAAGCCTGCACCTCATGAAATACCATCAAAGGCTGCGTTACGACCTGGAAACTGTGGCCAGTTCACCTTTTCTTCTTCGGCTTGCCTTTCGGTCAGTTCACCAAAATCTCTTTGAAATTTGGGGCTTCTGATCCAAAAAAAGACCCTGGTTGGCATGTTGGTGGTTTCAACCTATCTGAAGGACATAATGAAAGTCACTTGAGGTCATCATCATCCGGTTTTTGGGGTGGAACAAAATGTCCCTAAAGAAATGTTTGAAACATTTTTGAAACCTTCGAAGGACTGAAACCAATTGAAACCAACAAACAGGATCAAAGTAACAGCTGCCTGCTTCGCAGGCAGGTCAGTTCACTTTGCCCTTGCAAAGTCATGGAAGGTGGATGCAAATCTGGCCTTGAAGCCGCAAAAATCCATGGTTGGTTTGATCAAATCTGCTTAAATGGTCGTGGGGGTTGTTTCTAATACTTAGCGATTAGATGCGATTAGCGGGTCCATACCCTGGTGCAACTGGTGCAATTTCTCTCTAGAAGAAGTTGGATATCTGATATCTGCATCTCATGCTTCACCCTTCAGCTTCTTCACTTCCGCCTCCAAGCTCGCCACCTTATCCAACAACTCGAACATAAGCTGGAAATGCCTTCCGGGATTGCTGTCCAGGTGAGCTTCCATGTCTCGCAGTCGCACTTCTTCACCACAGAGCCGGCATGGGACCAGCCTTGCAGGGCACTCTTTCTTGTGTTCTTCTTCCAAGTTGGCATCGTAGGAACGATCGCATGAGGTGCATTTCACCTGCCTTTTGCGGCAGGAGCCTTTGATGTGTTTGTCCTCCAAAAGGGTGGGATCTGCAAAAGTAGGGCCCCAGGCTGCCCCAGGAACAAACAAAACAGCATAAAGAGCATTGGGATCAATTGGGCACTGCTTTACCATCATCAACAGCAGGTTTTGCTTTTCCAACCACTCCACAACTTCAGATCACACCACATGAACAGGTTTGCAAAAAAAAGAGGCATTTTAGAACAACAGTCCTTCTCACACAGCGGGAAACTCTCCCCGCACTTGTTTGGACACATGATCATCAAGTTTCGAATCAGCCTTCGATCAGTGTGTGCTGGGGCCATGGAAGAGCCATCCTCACGACATACAGGGCAACTGTCACTCTCTGCTTGACACCTAACCCAGCACATCTCGCAGAACAAGACAGCTCCGCATTCATGAGCCATGGCATTCCTAGCCACTGACATGCATATGCAGCACCGAAACCTTTCCAAATCTTGATCTGGGCACCACTCCTCATCGAAACCACTTTCTGGCTCTGCACTTTGTTCCTCTNTGACATGCATATGCAGCACCGAAACCTTTCCAAATCTTGATCTGGGCACCACTCCTCATCGAAACCACTTTCTGGCTCTGCACTTTGTTCCTCTTCCTGGCGTGCAGCTTGGCTCAAACCTGCTGCAGTGCTTGTACCAAACGCTCTGGCTGGGGCGCTGGCAGATGAACCAAGGCTTCTCTCCACAGCCGAGATGCAATGCCAGCAGTCGTTGAACTCCACTTCTCCAAGCTGTGCCAGCGACGAGATGGCCTCCGGCAGTTCAGTGTTGAACCACCAATCTCCTTCAATTCGAGCTATGGTCCTTGAATCAGGGACCAGAGCATATGTAAAGCGATCACTTTGTGGGCATCTGGACCAATCCACCTCATCGTTGCTCTTGACGACTTTTACTCTATCTCCTGCTTGCAAATCTCGGTGATTGCCCAATGAAACTCTTGGTGCTGGAGGATAGTGTCGTGCATCCCACCCACTCGTGGGCAGGGGTGTGCGATCTGCTGGGCCGTCATACAAGCGCTGGTTGAGGTTCTCTTCATGGTTCAACCTCCATAGCCCGGATGTCCAAAAAATGATGGACGTGCCCCCCAACTGTCTATATTTTGGTGCATCTCTAAAAGTTCCCACGTAGGCATAGCGACCATTGACTTCAGCTCGTCCAGCCCCTTGGACCACCAGAAAAGGTACTGGTGAAGAAGGTTGCGTTGAGGGAGCACTGCTGGCACTCTGGGCATCTGAGATGCAGTGCCAGCATCTATTGAATTCGATGGATCCCAATGCCCCAAGGGGCACAAGCTTCGTGGGATGAATTTCAGTGGAAAAGNCTCTGGGCATCTGAGATGCAGTGCCAGCATCTATTGAATTCGATGGATCCCAATGCCCCAAGGGGCACAAGCTTCGTGGGATGAATTTCAGTGGAAAAGAAATCTCCTTGAAGGCGACCGATTGAGCATCGCACAGGTGAAGAGCCAATGATAAGTTCGTCACTTCCTGGTGGAAAGTCAAAGCCGTCGAAATCGTCTTTCACCATCAGGACTCTATCCCCTGTTTGTAGGTCGTGCTGGGTTCCTAGTGACACCTGCGGTGCTGGGTGGTCCTGAGACCTTAAATTTTCCCACCCACTGGTAGGCAGAGGCGAGCGATTTTCAGGACCATCATAGTATCGTTCGGATGTCGAGTCTTGTTGGTTGAGCTGCCACCGGCCGCAGTTGTAGTGGATGATGGATGAGCCTCCCAGCTGTTTGTACTTTGGTTCTCCTCCAAAAGATCCCACACAGGCATACCGACCATTCACAGCGGCTAACCCAGCACCTGCCACAACCAGGAATGGTGGTTGTGATGAGCTCTCTCCTGGTTGTGAAAGGGCTTCAATGAATGGGGCACTTGCGGAGTAGCTTTCCTGTAGTATTAGCTGAGGCGGAGGATCNTGGTGGTTGTGATGAGCTCTCTCCTGGTTGTGAAAGGGCTTCAATGAATGGGGCACTTGCGGAGTAGCTTTCCTGTAGTATTAGCTGAGGCGGAGGATCCCTGCCGGGACACTCTTCATTTGTCCAGCCAGTTGCCGGAGGGACACTTGTTGAGCGGCCCCAACAAATGTACACCCATCGCCATCCGAAGCTCTCTACCCCCAGCTTCCAGCATCCATCATCAAAAAATATGCTACCCCAATCACCCACCTTGACATATCTGGGTTTCTCCTGGTGTGAGTGAGTGCATGCATAGATTCCGTTCCTATCCCGTTTCCCAGCTCCTTGAACCCAAAGGAACCTTGGAGCTTCAGGGAATGGCAGTTGAACGACTGACACCCTGGAGCCATGACGCCAGGTACAGATAGGTGGACCATATTCGGAGGTTCGACAAGATTCCGGTGCGTAGCACTCAAACTTCTGAATGTACCACTTTTCGCACTCAAACTTCAGGACCGGCGCCTGGCGACCTACACATCTGAACAGGGGTCTGTCGTTGAAGTTCTCACATCGCACATAGAAGCCATTCAGATCTTCATCAGCCCCTTCTACCTGCAGCATCTGTGGTATGACCGAAACAGTCAGACCTCGCTCTCCTGAGCTCCTGTTCCATTGCCCTAGAGGTGGACCCAACGAAGAATCGTCATGTCGATATTCCACTTCTCCAAGCCTGTCACCAAGAGTCCACTTCCCTTCATCAGCATGAAAGTAGATGAGGGGCCTTGGACGACCAGACCTGCTGACCTGGTTGCTATTGAGTCACCCCAGGAAAAAAATATGCAAACGTCTGATGGGATTGTCATCCTTGTCATAGGGTTTTGAAAGTGTCGAACAGAAAAAACTAACATGTTCCAAACCACCAAGCAGATCCAACTACTAGCAACTAAGCACTTTTTACCCAATATATACATGGTTGTTTTACCAGTAAAATCACCATTCTTATCCAACCAGAAACTTTTTTGTAGACAGGTTTCCCACTGTGTGTTCCATCTGGGCTGTACAGCCCACTGACTCGCTGATCCCTGGCATCATCTCCACTGATTCCCTTCACTGCGAGCTCCTCAGGCAAGTCTCCTGGAGAAATCGTTGGGATCGATGCTGGGATGAGGCCTAAAACTCCTAGGAGCTGGTGAAGGTTCATGGGCTGCAAAGTGAATAACTTATTGGAAGGCTTCATCTATGCTCAATACTCTGTGGATAGTTTTTCATGCTTGCCAATGTATTTCGGAATGGCTCACTTAGTTTTAAGAGTATCTCAGCTGCCTTTTCCTTTAAATTTAGATAATGAATTACTTCAAACACGCGAATCCACAGAAATTGCCATTTGGATGCATCATGGGGTTAGAGACCTGATTGGTATGTGGCCGCCGCTTATTTGTTATCCAATTATCTCAGTGTGGTAAACTGAATTTCATAGAGCCCCTGTTTGGGGCCCTGGAGGCCCTGATGTCCACCACGATTGGTAAACTTGGGTATGCTCCATTTGTATATTTCCGGGACAAACCCATACTGGTTGCCTGAAAAATATCAGTGTGGATCATCACCGCAAATTGGGCTGGAAAAAGCACGAAACCATCAACTGGATCATCATGGGTTGTATACCTATTTATTATATAAATCATATATAATATCCTGCAAATCGCCATGCTAGTTGGCTAAATCCCTGCAACATTGGTTAATGTCATCATGAAACAAACACAGTATTCAAAGTAACATTTTGCAATCCCCTTTTAGGCCCTCTCCTCAGTAGTTATATTGAATATCTATTGTTATTATCCAATTTCCTATCATTATATCTAGATAAAAGTAACACTGGAATAACCAACCTACGATTATGACTGGCTTAGTTATAACTACTCCATTTACAAGATTTTGAAAGTAATTAGGGTCAGTAGGGTTAGTCAAGGTATAGCTGAGGTCATATCATGTTATATTTGAGTTATATTGCACCTACTAACTGGGATTACCCACCAAGTCATGTTGAGCAAACCCACAGCTGCCGCTACGCACCTTGCGGAGAGGCACCGTCCGCATGCAACGTTCGCAAACTGCGCACCGCCGCCAGGGCCATGGCGGTAAGGCGAAGCGGCGGTTTCCGCGGTTCCGGGGGGGTTGGGAGATGGGGATGGGCTGAAGTCACTGGAAACTTTGCTGATGTTTGGTGGCTTCGATCTGGAACAATTGGAACAATGTTTGGCTTAAGAATGGTTGGCTCGAGCTGGTTTAACAGCTAATCCGTTATATCCGTTGATTCAAACTGGGAACAAGAACTGCCTGTGTACATCTAGATAATGAATTCGGTCGGGAATTGGTTAAGTTAAGGTTGAAACTTGGGTTAGGGATTGCCACGAGTCTTCTGCGAGTAACACAAACTGCGAGCGGGCTTCAAGCTGATTCAAACGTTTTGAACATCCGAATCCAAGTCCCATCTGGGCACAGTGTTCCACTTCACAGATCTGAAATAAACAAAGAAGATGGGGATTATTCCACTGGTACCTTGGATGATCTCCACTGTTTTTATAGGATGCCAATTTTTAATTAGGCAATTCTACCGTAACACGCAACAGAACATCAGCCAGCCGCAAATGACATGCAATGAATTACCTGATATGCCCTCCTCGCACCATTTTCCCTATAGTTTCATCACCATTTCTCCAATTGAATCATTCATTTTGACCATTTTTACTCACAAGATCTTACAAGTAGTAAAAACATATCAGTACCTTGGATTCGTTTCTTGTTGAGGACCCATTCTATCCTCATATACCACGGCACAACCGCCTGGAGCCCCGACACCAAGTCGTCAAACACGTCGAGCCCGAGCCGATGCCTCGGTGATCCGAAGAGATCGGAGAAATGGGGATTTAAGATGATCCAAGCCTACATCACTGGATTGGTTTAAGGGAAAATTTACAGGAAACCCCTATATTTCACAGGGAAAACCCATGGTTTCCTGTAGATTTTCCCTTAAACAAATCCAGTCAACAATAGTGGGAAGATACTGAGAGGGTTAGTAGAAGTATAGTTTAATGGGACTAATATGGGAAGAATTGATATTTATATAAATAGTGTTGTTAATTGATGTTTAATGAGATTGCGATCAAGTTCATATGCTTTGGGTTTGCCCAGAATTGGTGTGCACTCCAAAATCACAATCTAGACGGGAAAGACATGAAAAACCGATGATATTCATTGGGGTTTACCCATTCACAAACAGACCCATTCATAATGAAGATGCTGGTATCGTTTCCCGAAAACAATAGATTTGACCTGCAAGCAATCTGGCGTTTTTTGATGTTTTTTGGTATTTTGAGGGTCAACGTATGGGTTGTCCGAATTGGAGATGGTGAGTCATCTATGGACAATAGCAGTAATGTCCAGATATACCCTCAATATATCCCAATCCTGAGGGATGATACATAGTGACATAGTTGGATTGTGGCCGTGGCAAAGACGTTGCATGAACCACTTCCGTGGCCGTGGTGTATGAGAACGCGTGTCCCAAACGATCAAGAGACAGAGATACTTACGGGCATTACCCAAATCAGGCAGCTGCATGCAAGTAGACAATATGATAACTTTCATCCGTATACAATCAGCTATATACAGTACATGATACGCCAAACTGTTCGCTTCCTGTATATAACCAGTTCAAAAGACACATTGCCTTGGGAGCTGACTCTCAAGAAGGGTGCATTTGAAACCCAAGATAGTGTTGATCAGTTCATGCTGAAGCCTCAGTACGCCATTGCGACAAGGGACCAATGGAGTATCACATGAAAATGTTCACCATTCACCATGCTACCATTTTCATGCCCAAATGCTGCAAAACAAAAAAGTGATGCCTATATATATATATATCATTGTCTTCTTCACTGGGTAGATTCTTCTACCTGTACCAGTATGGGTAGGAATTAACAGCCCGTCCAAAGAAGCTTGTGGACACTAGCGTCTACTGAGTCCAGTGGTCATTGTTCGGATACTGGCCACAAGAAGGTGAGGCAGCACATGGTGCGTTGTGCATATTTACCTACAATCCCTCAAGCTGAGGGTAATTTTGGGTACTGATGCGCCTAAAAAGGGTAAACAAATGGTGAACAACAGAAGTCAACATAGCGTGGTACCTTTTCGGATGATATGCGTACACCATCAACTTCAAACCCTATGCATCCTTGCACACATTCATGCTTCAGTATTGGTCCACTTAATATCCCGTCCCAAAAAAAATCAGGAAAAACAATGCTGGTGATGTCCATCCGTTCAGTGTATGCGAGGACATGGACTGGAAAGCAATGATCCAGCGATTTGCGTTCGTGCCAACTTGTCATTAACAAAGCGGCTCGCTTTTCATATGACCAACTACGAGTCCTATATCAATTGTGTGATATGAATTGTCTTTTCCTTTTTTCATTTAGGCAACACATATAATACATATAATACTTGGTACGGAGAATTGGGTTTACAATCGCACACATCTGCCCGATATGATAAGTGGATTTAAGATGATTCAAGTGGTACGTAGCTTGTGGCCTGAAAACAACATCACCAAGTCAAAGTCCAACAAGGGTATGTCTTGAAACAATTCAATACTTGCAACATTGGCCCCCCACTAGGATCATCAATCAAAGCGCCCAAGACCAACTGGACATCAGCCCCTAAACTCTCGGTCCCCTTTTTTTGTGCGGCAGCGGGTGTGTCAGTCGACTCGGCCCAGCCGCACCCCGCACAAGCGGGTGGGGGGTTTGGTGAACCCTTCGAAAAAAAATCAGGGATCAAACTTCTGAAGTGTCCCAGCTACACAGCTACACAGCTTTACGCACCTTGAAAATGATGGATCAACGCCAGCACAAAGGCGGCCGTTGCAGCAACGCCTGCCACGGCGAACTGGGAACGTCCGTCACGGCTGTCAGCATCGACCTGCGGCGGGGCTTTTTGGGACACTGCTCCCATGCTTGGTAGAGGATAGTTGCACGAATTGTTTGTACCTGTGAAAAAGATTGAAAAGGTGGATGTGCTTCAAACAGGACCTGTAGGTTTGGTAGCTTCTTTCTTTCTGGGGTACAGTGAAACCACTGTTTAAGAACCTACTGCAATAAGAACTTCAGGGGCTGGATTGCTGGATTTAGCCCTTTCTGTCGGGTAATTGAAATAAGAANCCTTTCTGTCGGGTAATTGAAATAAGAACCCCAGGGTACCCTGGATTCTAGCTATTGGTTCTTATTCCCCTTTGACGGTATATATTAAGTATTGATGCCAGTGCTTCTTCTGGATCGCTCTGGCTCGGTTTCAATTGGTATGCATAACTTCTTATCTATCTCTCTTCCTATCCATCTATCTATCCATCCATCTATCCATGTGATGGGCGTGCTGTGACTGGAAGTAAGCCACCCTTTACCGCCAGCTACAACATCAAGGCTTTGCTGCGTAACCCCGCGGCGGGTGGGAATCGAACCCCCGCGCGGTGAGCAAGGACAATTTGAAAGTTGAAGCCTAGCGCTAGGCAGACTCAGAGGGCCTTACCTGGCCTAGGGGCGTGGCCTTGGCTCATGTTAGCTTGTGGTGCCTTGTCTTGCCTGTGCTGCCTTGCTTCGGGCCGCCAAAACGGAAAAACAAACTTTCGGAGCCCGAAAGTNCTTGTCTTGCCTGTGCTGCCTTGCTTCGGGCCGCCAAAACGGAAAAACAAACTTTCGGAGCCCGAAAGTTTTTTTCTTCCCCGGCCTCTCGCGCGACCTGCAACCATGCCAAACTGAGCATTCAAGTCCTGGCATGCTGGATTGTCCGGCCTTTGGCCCTATTTTGGATGGCTGCACCTGAAGAAACTTTTCGGACCTTAAAAGTTGTTTTTTCCACCCGACTCTTTTCTGAACCTAATACCATGCCAAAATGAACTTTCAAGTCCTGGCATGCTGGATTGTCTGGCCCTTGGCCCTATTTTGGATNACCCGACTCTTTTCTGAACCTAATACCATGCCAAAATGAACTTTCAAGTCCTGGCATGCTGGATTGTCTGGCCCTTGGCCCTATTTTGGATGGCTGCACAGTTTCTTCACTTAAAAGTTTTTTTTTTCCACCCGACTCTTTTCTGAACCTAATAATTACCATGCCAAAATGAACTTTCAAGTCCTGGCATGCTGGATTGTCTGGCCCTTGGCCCTATTTTGGATGGCTGCACCTGAAGAAACTTTTCGGGCCTTANAATGAACTTTCAAGTCCTGGCATGCTGGATTGTCTGGCCCTTGGCCCTATTTTGGATGGCTGCACCTGAAGAAACTTTTCGGGCCTTAAAAGTTTTTTTCCACCCGACTCTTTTCTGAACCTAATACCATGCCAAACTGACCTTTCAAGTCCTGGCATGCTGGATTGTCTGGCCCGTGGCCCTATTTTGGATGGCTACACCTGAAGACACTTTTCGGACCTTAAAAGTTTTTTTTTGCGCCCGACTCTTTTCTGAACCTAATACCATGCCAAAATGAACTTTCAAGTCCTGGCATGCTGGATTGTCTGGCCATTGGCTCTATTTTGGATGGCTGCACCTGAAGAAACTTTTCGGACCTTAAAAGTTTTTTTTTCCACCCGACTCTTTTCTGAACCTAATACCATGCCAAATTGAACTTTCAAGTCCTGGCATGCTGGATTGTCTGGCCCTTGGCCTTATTTTGGATGGCTGTACCTGAAGAAACTTTTCGGACCTTAAAAGTTTTTTTTTTCCACCCGACTCTTTTCTGAACCTAATACCATGCCAAAATGAACTTTCAAGTCCTGGCATGCTGGATTGTCTGGCCCTTGGCCCTATTTTGNTTCCACCCGACTCTTTTCTGAACCTAATACCATGCCAAAATGAACTTTCAAGTCCTGGCATGCTGGATTGTCTGGCCCTTGGCCCTATTTTGGATGGCTACACCTGAAGACACTTTTCGAGCCCTATTGTTTTTTTTTTCCACTTGTCAGTGAGCCCACGAACTGAACTGAACCGGCAAACACGAATCGAAACGAACCGGGGGGTTATGGAACCGTCAAGTGAACACGAACCGGAGGAACCGAAC